>WOGN01000150.1:0-30789 GCA_015342105.1 Leptinotarsa texana | reverse complement strand
AGATGGAGTAGTAGAAAGCCAAAAACTTTCTTTCCCAAAAATTAATCACTCCTAAAAAAAAAAATATAACCCGTTCAATTCGTCCAATATACTATTTTGTATGTTGTCGTTGTTTGAATATTGTTTTTTAAATAATCATTCTAAATTCGAAAAAAGAAATTTCGATATTTTATCAAGCCAAATGTTCTACAAAAATTTCTGAATGACTATATGTATACTCTGATCATAAACATTGATGACACTGTTTTACCCGGTTGTAAATCAGGTTGAAAATCTAGTTTAAATCGATGATGAACTCGAATTCAGAAAAGCGTACTTCAATATTGATTCAAAGAGCATGTGAGAAAATAAAAGTATTATACCCTCATACGGCATGTCTTGAGCCTAAAAACAAAATAACTCATTTGTGATTCGTTGATGTATTTTCAACCATTGTGACATAGTGTATCATTATTTCTTGAATAAAAATGAGCAACAACGAATTCAAAGAGTCTAAAACTCTTATTTGAGATTTTTGAACAGTATCAAGAAAACAAAACTGATTTCTCAAACACTCAAAAATGCCAGGTGGCTGAAAATGTAGGATAGGCGGACTTTTCATTCTTCGACATTATTTCAGGAAGTTATCGTCAATAGAACACCTCCCTACCTCTATAACAAAATAGCTTATCGAACTGATGTTGATAATGTGAACATCAGGTGCAAAATGATCCATGTTGTTAGACACTCCATTGAACTATTTAAAACGTCATTCAGATATACAATAGGTGAGTTCTATATAACAACCAGGTACTGCCTGAAAGAACACCTTCTGAAAAAACAATAATACCCGAATTTATACTACGACACATTGGCTCTTGGCTTTTTTCTTCATATTGTATAATGATATTTCTGCTGTCAATGAATCCATTTATTGTTATTACATTATTATTATAAAAATAAGCACCGATAGAACAGGTTCAAATTGAGGTTTTTGGAAATATTTGTTAGAGAACTCACCACCCGTTATCATTTGTAGACAAAACATATGGGAATGTCAACTGACTAGACCGAAAAACACATAAATTCCATCCTAAAAAATGTAGACACTCTTCATTGCCATCCCTAATATTTTGCGAACATTCTAATTCAGAGATTGATATTCATTTTTATTTGAATGGCAATATCAATAAAGAAAACTGTTGCTACCGGAGTCACAATAAATCACACGTTTTTATAGATCAGCCTTGAAGAGAAAAAATCAAACTTAAAATTATTCGAACCCATATTACATCACCTAATTCATATTATATAAAAGCTTGTCATGATATTTACCTATTTCATGAAAGAACACAATGTTTTTCCTAGAATTACTTGTATCAACATTGAATTACATACTGTATTCTTCTTCTCATAGAAGTATATCTAGGGACACGTTTTATATCATATAAATTGTGAAAAATGAGAAATAAAACTTCCATGTCAGAAACACTGAAGTACTTTCTGGGTTTGTGTACCATAGAAAAACTGTCAGAAAATATCTGGATCATGATGTAGGTATTCGGATGTCATTTATTCAGATGAAGATTGAAAAAATACTAGTGGGCCCAAAATATATCCCTAAGAGACACTTATTCAAATGGAATTCCCTCGTAGTGGATTGAACCACGAGAGCAGAAATATTTTTCTCTAACAAAAAATAAATGTTGTGGGTTACACTTTTCGAGTTGACATCCTGCACAAAAAATGTACTGCTTTATCTCAATTGTTTTCCATTTACTACATTTGCTTTTTTTTCAGGGGTGGATCTTGATGATAAACCAGTTCGCCAGTCCTTTCAATATTGAAACCTTGGAGATCAGAGATTGCAAAAATCTCACAATATCTTTACGATGCTCTAGTGAACAGAAAAATATCCAGTATTTATATATCAATAATATAGGAGTCTTGAACATTGAAAGGCTTCAATACCAGTCTCAACTGCCACCGAAAGTTGTTCTAGAGAACATAGAATATATGGAAAATATACCTAGTTTCACTTTTTCCCAAATTGATAAGCGTTTGCATACTATTAACTGCTTCAAACCAAAAGAGGATTTCAACGATATTCTGGTGAAAAATGTCAATATACACACCGTTCAATCGAATGCCTTCAATATGCCAAACGATTTTGGTAATGTCACCTTCACAAACGTTACGATTCATAGATTACAGAGCTCTGCCATTGTGACAAAACTATCTACAACATCAAATTTTCTTTTAGAAAGTAGTGCCGTGGAATATACTGAGGGTCTTGCATTCCGAATATATGGAAAAATAGCAATTTTCAGGTGAGCAATTAGTGTTTACCTTCCATGGTAAACATTCTGTACAAATTTAGAAAATGTAGAATTCATCTATGCTTGTCCAGACGTCTTAAAAAACTTTTTTCGCCACAATCAGTGGCACAAATAAATACATATAACTAGAAACCTTCAGGAGTCATCAAAAACAGCTTCGATTTTAAAAAGGTTCTGATAATGTAATATTGTAACGTAATGTAATAATTTATGATGTACTGTTTGGAACCTTTGGTGTAGTAATGAATATTACTGGAGTTTTTTCCCAACACCAAATCGGTATTTTTACACCTCGACACGTGTTTCGATCACCAAGTGATCATCTTCAAGAGAAAGATAAAAATGTTTTATCTTTCTCTTGAAGATGATCACTTGGTGATCGAAACACGTGTCGAGGTGAAAAAATAACAATTTAGTGTTGGGAAAAAACTCCAGTAATATTCAACGTAATAATTGCTGGTGATGATTTTCCCTTCTCAAGATAGTCGATGATATACCATGCGCATCCCAGAATACTGATACGATAATCTTGTCAGCCCAGTGTGTATTTGCATGCTTTGGAGTCGAATCACTACGAGCAGTCCACTGAGATAACGATCGTTTGTTTTGATTCCGGTGCGAAATGACGCATAAATTCGAGTTTTTTATGGTGCAACAACCTCGAACACTGCTCAGAATCATCAAATCATTGTTGTTTCTGGTCGATTGTGATCTCGCGCGGTATCCAAATATTATGTACGATATTCCCAATACCTTCCTTTATTATATTTGTTTAGAGCCTCAGCTACCTCGATCGACTTCACTGTGCGGTCATCCATAATTATTTTGTGGACTTTTCTGACTTTTCCGTCGGTAACAGCCTCTTTGGTGCATTCATTGCGTGCATTGTCAACCAAAGAAGGCTCAGGATGTGGAGTGTACTCCAGATCACTAAGCCTTAGGATTAAGTGGGAATGGGAAAACATACCAGCGTGGTTCGAACAGAACTGACTCAATAGCCACAAAAGAAATAACCAGCAAAGAAATTTCTGGCGAAAGCAACAATCGGCACTGATAGCAAACAAGCCCTATTAGCCTTGAATAAACAACGTGTAATCTCAGGGCTAGTACTAGAGTGACACCAAGATTTAGCCAAAGCCTCGGTGGATAATAACATTGTCATAAGGTGGATTAAAGGACAAAATAGGAGTAAAGGTAATCGCAATGCCGACTCTTCAGTCAAAGAAGTGACTGGATTAAGAATTTTAGGACCCAGTGGCACCTAGGGCCTGATAACTTCAACAATTGCGGAACTAGCTCAACCTCACATCCATGCTCAATCCCTAAAGAGATGGGATGAAATCAAAGGATGCAATCTTGCCAGGATCACCCTGGGCGACCCTGGGAAGCTGGCGCCGAAGAAATATCTGGCGATGGCCAGGAAAAATCTACGCCTAATAGTAGAATTTCCGAGTGGCCATTGTCAACTAAGGAAACATCTCCATGATATGTTGCTAGTGGACACACCTCTATGCAGGATGTGTTAACAGGAAGATGAAACTGTTAGGCATATCCAATGCGAGTGTCCGGAGTTATCGTCAATAACAGAGTGTCTGTTTGGCGAGTCTTGGCCTATACTTGCCGATATGAAGGAGGTGTCTCCTAAAGATCCTGTCCACCTTTCTGGAAAGGACAGGATAGACGATGACCTAGGAGGACAACTCCTCGGGAGGATGTACAATGGGTCACATGTGGCCTAAGTACTACACTTGCCCTTCCTACCCTACAGATACAGATGCGTGCATTGTCCTCGGTTTAACTCAGCAAACCACTGTGAATAATGTGTATCAAGGTGAGCTTTGGCTTTTTTTTATTTCGCCACGCCCGTGGTTTTATGTACTGAATATTTTGAAATAGTTCACGCCAATATTGCGTTCGTAATTGAAAAAATTATGAGGGAAGGTAGTTTGAAAAATATACCATTCAACTATCTTACCAATTCAATGTTAAAACATTCAAAAAAATTCGGACTACTTCACTGGTTTCAGTACATTTTGATTTAACACTGTCCATAATTGTATCACAATTTGATGACTATCATAAAAGTTATGAATGATGAAAGATTGAAAAATATTTCATGTGAAGTCGTTTAGTGTTTCAATGAAAAAGAAATTTTGAATAAACCTTGGCCGTTGATAAGCCAAAACCTACTGAATCCAGTAGAAAAGTCATAATTCTAATGAATTTCCTAGGAATGAATTGTTGAAATATTTAAAGGTATATTTTTCAAATGTTATTTTCTAATGACAAACATAATTTTGTTTGTCAAATCCACGTGATCTAATAACGTGTTCGAATTTAAAGAAGAAGCTAATAACTTTTGAAAAATATGTGATTTTCAAATTCCATTTCGTTATAACTTTTTCAGTAATAAACGCATTTCATCTTTATCTTGACAAAATCTTTTCTAAAACTTCATCAATTCAACGGCATGATTTAAGTAGGTATGTTTGTTCACAGAGAAAACAAATTCTTTGAAATATCTCCGAACGGTATTAATGGTACAGTAGGAAGTTTCAGCTTCTATAAAAATTCCGTTAACATCCTACAACCTCATAGTATATCTGTTATATCTCAAAACGTATATATTCAGGACAACAGATTTGAGTATCTAAAAAGTGGAGCGTTTGAAAAAATAAGCCCGGGAATACTTGAAGATATATCTGGCAGAAATTTCGGGAAACTGAAGTTCATTTACGAGTTTAAAGGAAATTCTATCAACTTTATGGATGCTGGATGTTTAAACCCAGATTTTGAGGCATACGAGAATGTAGCGAGTGATATAATATTGAATAAAAACAGCATTTTTTGTTCCTGTGAGAATTCGGGTAAGTTTTAGCATGATATTTCAAGTAAAAAGGAACTATTTTTAGATTAAAAAACCATTTTATTTATGAATATATAGAGAGTGGAAACGTAGGAAAAGAAGCAAAAAATAAAAAAAATGTCGATGAAAATGCTTCACAAAAATGTGTATATCATGCTTGTAAGTATTTTTAAAATGAAATAGAAATGTCATCCGGAACCATTTTCCTGAAATTCTACCAAAATCATTTTTCTCATTCAGTTTGTATACGAAACTTTCATAATGGAATAGAAACAGACCTCTTCTACAAGACCGCTGCACAATTTTTAGATGAATTAGAATTTCGTGTGAAAATACTAGTATTCCAGTTTCCATCAGTATCATTTCGGATGTACTTGAAATACAACTCACAATTTGAAGTTACCAGCCTTATGTATTTAGTAAAATTAGGAAGTCATTGAGCTTTTATTTTGAAAATAATCTCTCCCAGAAATATTATCACTATCAATAAATGTTTTTTTCCCTGAAATTCATAAAAAATCAACTTTTCCAATCAAGCAATCAGATCTTCATGACTATGACATTGTAACAAATTTCGGACAAACCGCTATCTTCCCGATAGTTTCAAAATTCTTAGTATGTCCAAATTCTATTCTGTCGAAGAAAACGTGAATCATTTTAAATGTTTATAATGTCTTCATACATACTAAATTTTGTTCTTATATTTTTGTATTTGTGTTTCTCGTTTGTTTTTATAATATTTTGATTGTTAACAAAATACTTTCATGCTATTTATTGACTTGCTACAAACATTTTATTATGTAACGTGGTGAAATACATTATTTTATCAAATATCTAATTGTTGGAATAATTGTAACGGTGTCATTGTTATGAAGGAGATTTGTCTCTTTCAGTGCCACGAGGTACTGATATTTTTTCTAGAATTTTATGTATCGCTATTCAAATGTATTTAAAAAGGTACTAATCGAGAGGTGACCACTAGTTTCTTCACTCCCGACTTCTTGAAGTTTAAGGTTGTAAGCTTTCTCTCTTCCTTTCTTTTGAAAATTCCATGCTCTTCATATATTTATGAAAATTTTCTGATTTATTCGGCCGTTGCTTGATGAAGATCCATAGTAATTTCATAAACTATACCTTATGATTTGATCTCCACAAATTTACTCGTACGATAGACTTTTTTAATAGTTTTTACAATGTGTTTTCCGTTTTTGATCATGGGTTATCACAACACCGAGGACTTTTCATTTACGGATTTCATTGGAACGGAAATGAAATACTATTCTCCTGAGTTATTGAAACCAAGATGGAGTACACAACAATTTTCCTCATTTAGATCTAAAAGCCACTTTTGTCCACCCTTCTCCACTCCCTGGAGGTCGTTGGCCATTTTATTTCTATCCAGATTTGGGTTTGCAAACAATTGTCTATCATCGGCAAAGAGAAAAACGTTGGCTTGAAAATCACTTACGAGGTCGCCTATAAATATGTTGAAAAGAAAGAAGCAGTGGACCAATTACAGATCCCTGAAGAACACCAATTATTGCTGGGTATAGTGTCAAAAGGAGGTCATCTATTCAAACACGGCAATATCTATCTGATGAAAAGTTATGAATTCATTGTAGCAGGATGTTGGTAACATCAAAATGCTGTAGTTAATATAGCGGCCTTCCAAACGACACTCTGTCAAATGTTTTTTAAAAGTGAAGGTAGATAACATCGACAGGACGACTATTTAAGTTCCAAAGACCAGTGGATGACACGGTTTATTGAATTTGGAATAGTGAATCCATCACGAAGAAATCCATGTTGTTGGTAATTATTCTCCCCATCTATTCGCAGGAAAGGCACAACAAGCTGATTTGACGATAGTTTGAAGGATACAACGTCTTCAAAAATAAGTTTTATCGTGGAATTTTTCTATGCTAGGGAAAATTTTCTCTAACATAGGAGTACCATTGATTAATTGAGCTAAATGATGATCGACTACTGATAGCTTCAACTGTTGAGCAAAAATGTTTGCAACATTAGCAGGCTTAGACACTTCGTTCACAAATGACTGAAGTTTTTAAAAATTCAAAAATCCGAAATGATTTGTAAAAACTCTAGTTGGGTTATTCAATTCAATACTTTTCAATATATGCCAATAACTAGAAAAGAATATTAAAAAATTGATGTAAATACTCTATGCAATCAATATCGCCGGCTCTGCTGTTTCATCATTTTCCAAACAGAGGCGAAAAGACCTATGAAAAGGCCTGTTAGACATCGTAGTTCATCCCTACTGTTGCCCAACAACTGTTTCAAGATTTGAAGTGTGCTAATCCTCGAAGTGAGCCAATCTTGGAAGATATTGACAGAAGTACATAACTTTTCTTGCCATCCACATGTTCAAAGTTTGTTTGTCAAAGCCTAATGTGATGCCAATGACAGGTTCTGATCCGACGAAGATGTTGTAGCACCTTTCTTTGCAAGGAAGTCAGCAGCCATATTGCATTTCAGGCCAGTATGGCCACGAATCCAGTACAGAGACAATTTGTTAAGTCTTCCTGTTGGCAATTGCTTCCAATTTAATCTTTGCTCGGTAGGATCCAAAAGCTTCCTCCGCCACCTGACTGTCCGAGAATATTTTTATTGACTTGTGGTGTCTAAATAGGTTGGATTCTGCCAATCTCTTTGCACACAATTCAGTAGCATATATTTCCACTTGAAACATAGTAAATCCTTAGGCAAATTGATATCTCTGTACTGGTTCTGTAACTGAAAACACCAGAGTCTGAATGTGTTTTTGATCCATCTGTGAACCAACAACTATCTGCTCTTAATATTTCCTTCTTTCGGACGATCCGAAACTACTCGGAAACAGTACTTTATAAGGCAGTTCGTAGTTGACAGTTGGAGGCATACTGTCCGAGGCCATTCCCAGAAAGCTGTGACTTTCAGTGTCAATCAGCAGCCTATTGTACTATGCATTTGCGATGTACACAAGTCTATACACATCTCTATCTATTCACTCTCCCCAGAAACATGTGGGCAGGACGTATATCTAGAAGTATCTCCATGGCCGCTGACGGTACTGATGACACCACAGATAAACAGACAAGCCTGTCTCTGTAAGCCGAAGAGCTTCGCCTGAGCAGTTTTCTGTGAAACCTTCAGTCACCAAGCAATTGCTCCACAAGTGACATTGGTACAGTATACTGACACGTTGAATCCATTCTCTAAACTGTAACGTACACTTCAATAGCTTCCATGGTTCATGGTTTCGTTCAAGATAGCAAATATTTTTCTATCTGTACCTGCAATTCAATTCTTGAACAACTTGAACATCTATAGAAAGATGACTGATACTCTCACTAGAGTAGGTGCTTTAACATTCATTTCATATATGATGATGAAATATAAGTATATCTATCATTAACGATATTTCCTACATGCTTCTGTTTGTTTTTAGCTTGGCTGATTTCAGGAACTGGACATGGTTACAACACAGCTCCCATAGAAAGTTTTTATGAAGTTTTTTTAGATGAGGAGAATCAAAACAATTGCTCCTATACTTGTAATTTGCCGATTGCAAAAACTAAAATGTTGCTGCAGAATGGAAAATGTATGGACAACATCAGCATGGAGTGGCTATGCCAGAACAAAGGACAACCTTTTCTATCTGCAACCACCCCTGAGCAGGAACAACTCATAGCAGCAAAAAACGCCTCGAATTGTTTGACGTTAACCAACTACGTTTGGTCTATGGTACTGGTATCGATAATGTACACTTCCAAAGTAATTCAAAAGTTATATACTACCTATTGCAAATAAATATGTTATGGGTCTAACTGTAATGTTGTTCGATTCTCTTCAAACATTTACCAAAAATATATCTATTATGATCAAATTATTTGAATGTTCTTTTGTGTTGAAAGTGAAAGGTGTTTATCGAATGCCACGATAACATTTGTCATATAGTATAAGTTGGGCTGGAAAGCGGGTAGGGTACCATAGAAAAAACTGTCCGATGAAATTTAGTTTTATTATTCAATTTAGTTGCTTCCAAAGGCGATACAATTAATATTGCGGTCATACGATTTTTATAGTACGATTTTTCTCGAGCCCCAAAATAGGCCTCAGCTCCAATGAGCTGGAGCTTTTTTTCAGTGAGCAATCTCTTGATAATACAAAAAAAAAACTCTGGGGCCAGATGAGGTGGATGGTGGATGAGGAAGCAAATCAAAAACTCAATCCATGTAATTTTGCCGCCGTTTTCATTGATTTGTGACACGGTGCTTTGTTTAGAAGAAACAACAATTTTCTTTTTCATATTTGACCGCTTTTCTACGATTTCGTCCTTCAAACGATCCAATAACGCTATGTACTAGTCACTGTACAAGATAGTCGATAACCTTAGAAGTCGAATGTTGCGTTTTTGCACGCTTTAGAGTCGGTTCACCACGTACAGTCCAATCAGATGACAATTGTGATGATTCTGGTGTGAAACGATTAAGCCATGTTTCAGTCATTGTCACATATCGACGCATAAATTCGGGGTTTTTATGTTGGAACAGCTTCAAATACTGCTCAGAATCATCAATTCGTTGTTGTTTTTGATCAATTATGAGCTGGGCACCCACTTTGAACATAGTTCTTGGTTACCCAAATAACCATGTACGATATGTCCAATATATTCCTTCAATATCTTTAGAGCCTCAGCTGTCTCGATCAATTTTATTTTGCAGTCATCCAAAATTATTTTGTGGACTTGGATGTTTTCGTCGGTAACAGCCTC
This sequence comes from Leptinotarsa texana, assembly GCA_015342105.1. Classification (NCBI taxonomy): domain Eukaryota; kingdom Metazoa; phylum Arthropoda; class Insecta; order Coleoptera; family Chrysomelidae; genus Leptinotarsa; species Leptinotarsa texana. Next base: position 20,828 of record WOGN01000150.1, on the reverse strand, counting down.
TTTGGGGCGTCCAGTGATTGCATCGTCTTCGATGTTTATTTCACCTCGTTTAAACTCATGAAACAACTTCTTAGCGGTTGATTTTTCTGGTGCAAAGTCCGAATGATGTTAATCATTCATACAATAAACTGTATCAATTGGTTTTTTTATGAGTTGGAGAAGTGTTTGATTGAATAAGTGTTTAGTTTCATATATAAACATAGTAATTTGAATAATTGAAAGGTAGAAAACACCCACAACAATCGGAAATGTATGTTTCGTAGCTCCGTACGGTGTTGAAGAGACGCGTCTAGAAATTAAAATGTTTGTGAAAATTGTGTTATTATTATCATTGATAAATCTGGACACATTCACTTATCCCAACTCAATCGGTTCTGTTAAATGCTTGCCTGAAACTACTACTTCCCTGGCTAATACCATGAGGAATATTGAAATATATCCGACAGACTTTTATGCAACATACTTCACCGAAAATAGTCTTACAGATGCTTTCTGTGCACACTAAAATCAGTCGAGTACATCACATACTGATCGGTTTGAGGTACTACCTCACATTAGTGCAGGAAAGATCCGATCCAAACAGCATTGTGCCTAGGACCTGGCACTCAATTGACTTCAACGCGGCTCCACTGTATGTATGAAACCTTCGTTCAAGAAAAAGATTTGTTAACTAGTAACAGCTCTTTCTCGTGAACAAAGACCCAGAAAAAACTTCACTTATCAGAACCAGGCAAAAACGGCCTTCTTCTATTTCATCGAATCCCGAGCACCTATCGATTTGTATTACGTTAGCAAAATTGCACTGATTCAAATGAAGCTTGTTTCGATTGAATAAGCATTCAATAAGATATATCACAGTTGAATGTAAACTCATAAAATTGGACGAAACTTTTTGAATTACCTAATATAATTTGAGGTTGATTGTAAGTTAACATGTTAATCTTCTCTTTAGCAATGACATCAATATTCATTACAGCATCCCTTCAAGTTATTTTATTACTTCCAACCATTTTTCTAGTATTCTTTGTGTGTCATATCACTTTGGCGCCAGCAATTTCAAGAAAGATTTCCGAAAACTCCAGTGTCGCACAGCTATTTGTGTTGTTAATTTATCCTTGAATTTTCTATACTTCACTTTTTTCAATTTTTCTGTGACATGTATCATTTTTCATTTACTATCATAATTAAAAAATATATTCTCATCTGTACGCAGTTTGTTTCAAACGATGACATAAACAAAGAAAAATTTTATTCTTGGCATCAAGTAATATCTAACTCAATACACCTACCCCGTGTATATTAGTAGTTTTATTGTAGTTTTGAAGTCATGAATTTTCTTAAGAATGTTCATTCAATCGGTTTCTTTCAGTTTCTGTTGGTAGGCTTCTCGAGATTTGTTTTACATATGAGTATAAAGCAAACTTGAATTACCAAATTCAAATTGGAAATCAAAAAAAATATTCTATGATTTCTCCACTCTCGAAATGAATTATCAAATATAACTCAAAATTCAGTGCACGAGTTATTATTTTACTTTATCATTACTGAAATGTTAAGATTATTCTTAGTATTATAATAAAACAAAGAATGGGCATTTAAAAAATTAAACTCATATGCAGCAACAATTGCAAAAATGCTGCCCACCAAATTTTGTATTCGTAATAATTTTGTTAGAGGTATTTCTTAATTGAATTGGCCTCAGGAATAAAATGAAATAACACCCAATGTTCAACCTAGTACGTGTCAATAGTCTAGATCTTGAAGGTAAAATTTGTATATGAAAGTTAAGGGTTCTGTGAAGTTCTCTAAATTCCATCCCATCTCATGTACCGACACGCCAACAGAAATCAAAATGAGACTGAAGACTGTATCGAAGAGAGATACATAACTATAAGAAAATAAATATTTTGAAATGAAATCTGGAAACATTCAGTGTCCAAATGTTCTATACAGTAGGATCTGTTGAATGCCTGCCAGAAAACAACTACTTTCCTGGCTAATACCAGGCTGGACGTTGAATTTTATATCCATATGAATGACTGTCGGTATATACCGATGAACTGAACTAATGGAGTGAAAAATATGACTGTTTATTCATTATATATTTTAATAATGATTGGCACACATTTTTTACAACAGAAGATTATGGCAATATTTGTACAGTAATAAAATATTTGTAAATAAATAGGAATCTCAGAATGTACATAAATAATATGGTTCTTATGAATAATTTCTGAACAAAATACAACAGTGCTTGAATGTATAGTGAAATACTTCACAAAGGCCAAAAAAATAAACAACCGTGTATAATGAGCTCCAGAGATATGCATCCACTTTCCAGAAATTACGAGTAATCTCAATCATGATACAAATCTGCGAGACTGGTGTCATCAAAAAACAAAGAAAATACTGATGTGTGACAATAATTGATATTATGTGCTCTATTTGAAAAACTTGAGTTAGCTCTCTCAACTATTTACTTTGCTAACAGCGATCGTATTCATATTTACAACAGTGACCTCTTTGGTAAAAAAAAATATGATAAAATAGGTACTGCGAGATACATATGAGCAATAAATTAACATATTTGAACAAATTTACAAGAATTATCTATCTAATGAAGATTAAAAATTAAAATAAAGAGCTTAAAGTCCTCTTTCGTTGTTCGTCTACAGGGCGTTACGGAAATAGTCAACTCCATAGTGAGTAGAAGGTATAGCGAATATAAGGTAAACAAATCTCTCTTACACCAATTCCATAACAAAATTATAGGTGATTTTTAAAAATCGCACCTGTGTATCCAAATGACTATACTAGTACCAGTTTATCTTTGAAAGAGAAAATTGACCAACATCAATACGATTCCATTTTGAAAGTACTAATTTAGTATTGAAATTATATTTACTTTGTGCTCAATGGTCACAGGGATAGTCACAAACAAAGTTCTTCATTATGAACTATGAAACAATCATAAAAATTGAAGTTTCTTAATATAATCTATGACACCCTGTATAGCAATTACAATGTTTCATAAAAAAAACAATAATTTTGATCTTTCATTAGTGATAGTGGCGAAGATCTAAACTTTACAAATAATGGAAAAATTATGTTAAACATTAGTCTTATTTTAACAATATCACAATTTGAATATTGCAATAATTTTAAGTATAACTAGATATGCTTCCATTACTATAAATTTTTTCAGATGTTCATTTTAATTTTTTTTATTATTTAGTCACGTCAGGAAAAGGCATCCGGTTCTTTTCCACCATAAAATAATTGTCAACCTTGTCAATGAATGTATTTATGATAAAAACACTACCCCACCTTGAAAATTTGATTATGAATGTTTTTATGGGGAACCTTCACCTCGCTCAAGTACAATATCAACTTCAAGCAATTTTTCTTGAAATACACACTGACTGATATATAGTTTATTATATTAGAATTGTATATGTTGATGCTAATAAAACAATTGAGGGTCGCTAAGTATATGTGTGCATAAAAAATGTAAGGAAAGTATAGAACTAAAAATAATTATGGTAATAATGTTGGTAATCTGAAGTCAAGTCATCATTATTACTTTGTCATGAATTGAATGTAAGTTAATAGAGACGACGGCGTTTGGAATTTCTACATCCAGTTAATTAATTACAATCAATTTTGATTTCCATCTTCAAATTTATTCCGAATCGGTTTCAATTTCTCTTCAATTCAGGTATGGGTTGGATGAATGAGTTTAATTCTGAGTTCAAAAAAATTTTTTTGAGAAGCCCAATTAGTACTACAGAGTTGATACAGTTCATATTCCAAAACAGATAATCAACAGAGGGAGATTTTTCGAAAAATTAGGAGTTTTGAAGATATCTCTTTGATAGTAATTACATCTTCTGAAGGTCTTAAAGTGATTTTGAGTAAAGGTGAATGTAAATAGTGCTAGTACTTCCCCAAGAAATGTGTTGAAGTACTAACTTTTATAATTTCAATAGTTGGAAATTGGGAATTGTTATAGCTTCATTTATAGTTCTAATTTTTGGTTCAGAATGGAGATTGTTGGAAACTGCAAAGCGCTTGAGATACTTTGAACTCAGACCATTGTGAAAGGTAGAAGTGGAACCTCTTGCATAGAATAAATTCAGAACAAGCTCTTTTCCCAATACTTTCCTCGAGGCGCGATTCATCCATTTCTCCGATTTTCTTCATCTCCTGAAAACACCAACTTGGTTGGTGAAACGCCCATTTTTTTGGAAAGTGTTTTTTGAAAATGTGAAATATATTTTTATATTGAACAATTTGAATTGGTGAAAGTTGTTAACAAGGAAACACTAAATAATCAAATCTGGTGGACTGTGTAGATACATATTTAAATTGATTTTTGACCTGAAAAACTAAATATTTTCCATAGAGTTTGAATGATGAAAACCGGTACTACATTCACGTACATTTTCCCCTTCCTTCATACAGGATGACTTATTAAATTGAAATGTAGATTTTTGATAGTCAAATTACAATCGAGGAGACTTTGATAGACCTCGATAATTTTTTTGACATAAAGTTTGACTTCCACTTTTCGAAATTGACGAAGCGAGCGACAAAAAATATCTTGCAACTTCTCTAAAGTGAAGCACCTGGGAAGTCAAATATAAAAAGCTCAAATTTTCTCAACCCTGTATAAAGGACAGTGAAGAATCAACTGTTGAAAGTCATAAGTGAAATAACGATGAAAATAGACATTGACATTGATCTATTTTGTATGATTCAGAGATGCCTTCGAAGAGATTATTATTAGCTTTGTAAAAAAATAATAAAAAAAATCATCAAGCATTAAAACACATTTGTATTCGATATTTTAAAGCTTGCCATAGATTGAAACAAGCTCAATTTGACTAGATTTTTCATTATAAACGCTCTAGAAACAGAAACATATACTTACTATACACTAATTCATTTATTATTGGAATCAATCGAACCACTATTCTACACACACAAATCATCAAATAAATACAAAAATTGAAAAAATAATACTACTCAATAAATCTTCTTACCTATTTTGCGGTGGCTGGATTGATTCCATGACATTATATTGTTTTGCATTCACTATGGACTACTAAAATGATTCTAATAACAGTTCTTTCTCTCAAAGCTATAATAAGTCCTTATTTGATTCGTTTAAAATTCGTAGACCATGATACTTCCAAAGTTTGAAAAAATGGGTCTCTGCACTTTTCTGATTGTAAAACACTTATGGTCTTCATTGCATCAATCGATATTGAATGAATTGACTTTCAACCCATCGCTTAAATAGACATCATATTGAATACTATGTAGTAACTATATTCGAAGCTTATGATTGAATTGACTCGATAGTACAAATCCAGTAAGGATATTCAATTTCATCAATCTGATGAACAAATCTTCAAATTTTTCGTTAATGCCTGAATAATTCGTATTAGCTTGTTCAGGCGATGGTTTTTCTATTTTAAACTTACCTATATTAATTATTATTGTCTATATTTCTTACAATATCCTTAGCTTTTGTAATTTTCTGCCTTTGCCATTGTCAAGGCCATGAATGATTTTTAGTGACTCATTATTCTGAGGTGAATATGAATCTATAAAGATTTATCGATTGAAAGGAGTAGATATATACATTCATCTACATAATAGTAGTTATTCTGAAATGTTAGAAACGACAATAGGTATTGAGGGATAGTATATACTATCAATCTTACGGCAATCCTAGGCCGATTCAAATGCAGTCATAATGAGGAAGATGCACCTTTGAAGAATTTTTGTAGAAAAGCTCTAAACTCTAGGTCTGCTGATATAGGTAGTTTAAGTTTATTCTATATTCATAACAACACTTAGTTTCAATAATATACCTTGTATAAAATCACAAAAAATGTATACACCACTACAAAAAACTAAAGTCTTTTAAGAACTCAATATACTTCCACTAAGAAATTCCTTTAGAAATATTCGAAAACATGTTGAGAAGTAATTTTTTATATATATGTTTTACATACACATTGACTTTGGTTATTGTAAAGCAGTGATTATGTAAAATATTGTTCCTGTACATTTATTCAAATATTTCTGAAGGGATTTCTGCGGTTCTTGAAGAAGACTTGAGCTTTATGGAATCATATATATTGATGATAAACATTTAAGTATAAAACGACACATTGTAGTAGCCCATAATGTACCATTACGACTAATTCTGAGTATAACATTATAACAAAGCCGTTGAAGCTAAAACGGGTATGGGCACAGAGTCCCCTCTACGCATCTAGGGAAGACACTTGAAATGTCGCAAGCCAGCTATTGCACACGTGGCTCGCAAGTGTCAAGGAATGTAAAACCGGTCCTGTTAAAGGGGCGATCAACCGCCAGGGGAGGCTCTTCGCAGGCGTTTTCGCGGAGCTCGACTATTTTCAGTCTCGCTGCTCCTCGAGTCACTGACAGAGAACCCAGCACTATTAGTAGCCAATCGAAGAACACTAGAATGTTTAGTAACGTCAAAAAGCGCACTATCACTGCTTGTAGTTTCGTTTTTAGATGCCACCAATCCATCGTACCCCACTGCCCGTGGATTGTCACCACAATCGAAATTATAGCTACAGCAAAGCTGTCCGTCCTATAAAAAGAATATTAAATTAATGAGAGGTTGCTGGTAGTCATCGTGAAACCTAACTGATTTTTTATTACAATGATTTGTATGCTTGGGAAAAACCAATACAGGATAATTCAGTAATCAGAGACTCCTCAGAGATAAGCCAGTAATATTTTGTTGACTGCCACACTTCTTTCTTTTCCTAAAATTCACTTCTCTCATCCAGTGGAATATAGATGGATTTTTCCATCATCTAGCTATGTTACAAATCTTAATAGCAACCCATTCTCCTGAACAAAATTTAAATATGTGTACACATTTACTGTTTTAGTATTTATTTTTTGATAGTATTGTACTGATCTGTCGCTAATCACCTTTCAGGTGGATGCGACAATGTTCTCAATAAAAAAAGATAAAAATTTAGTAATCAATTCACAGGTTATTCGAAGCTGATCTTCATAATTCCTATGCAGTTTAGACTAAAAATCGGAGAGCAATGTATCTCCAGTATGAATAGGGTATTCACCTATTCATAAAATTGACTTATATACAAAATAGTACTAACTAGTATAATGCAAATTTCCCAAATACTCAAGCATCAAATGAAATATGTTAGAATGATATCATCAATAGAAACATGAATTTCTTAACACATTGTCAATATTAACCAAAATTTTTTGGAAAAGAAAGTGTTTTGCTTTCTACTACTCCATCTTGATACAAAATATGTGGAAATTTCTAAAGAAAGGAAGAAAGCAATCAGTTTCAAAAGAGGAAGTAACTCTATACATAGATGTGTAGATCATGCACATCTACACATCTATGTATAGAATTACTTCTTTCAAAATTGATTGCTTCCCTCCTTTCTTTGGAGGGTTCCCACTTTTTTTTTGTAACAAGATGGAGTAGTAGCCAAAAACTTTCTTTACAAAAATTAGTCACTCCTAAATATAACCCTGTCAATTATTCCGATATAGATATACTGTGATAAATAGACTATCTTGAGTAACCCAATTATATTTTGAATCCATGAAAAACTATTTTTGCGTCACTGAATTTTTGTGATGAATCAAGGTGTTCAACTAAGGGCACAGTCAGTTCACTTTTAGTGCACAGAACATGCACTAAAAATTATTACCAATGAATATCCAATCTGCAATGAATATCCATTCTGATTACTGAATTCTGGAAGGATTTTATTTTGATGCCTAGCATCAAGATACAGTGGACTATAAATGCTACAGAATCTGTGGAATGGAGAAAAAGTTCCATAGACCAATAGTCATTTCAGCCCCGGGAACCACCATTTTTCAAACCAGTAGAAAACTGAATTTGGATATTTTGATGTTTTTGAAAACAACAGAAAAATGAATTCAGACATTCTGTTCTGTATTATTGAGTCTAGAGTAACATAACTTCATATTTTCAATATAGATAATATTTCTTGTTTTTGGGTCCCAACGAAACCATTTTGACCAATTGGTTCATCATTATGTGCAATTTGAAGTTGCATGTGGTGTTCCCCAGGGTGCTACATTGTCTTCAACTCTCTTTTGATCATTCATCAATGACTCATTGGAAAAAACCAAAGATGCAATATTTAGCTTTGCTGACGTCAATACACTTGTCTTGTCATTCATTCTAGCAGGAGGTTGCTTACCTCAATGATGATCTAGAGGTGACTTCGAATTAGTGTGTATTCTCTGAAAAGTTGAATGTCTTCGAACCTGATATAATAATGTCAGGTCAAACAATCCCGTTTTCTGCAATAATATGTTTGTTGGGAGTTGAAATGGACCCCAATATGTCTTTGTACAATCGTTTTTCTGGAATTGCAGAGGGTGCTTCTCAAAAGCTTGGAAAACTGTACCGAACCAGAAAAACTGTACAAACCTTTAGATTAGATCTTCTATGGAATATTGTTCACAAGATTGATTTTTATCTCCTAGATGATGATTTTAACTTTCCATGCATATAACCGATGTCTGAAATGGATGAGAAGAAATATTTGTAATTTAAACATATTCTTTTCATTCGAAATAAACTATGAAATAGGTTTTTAAATGTATTGGGAGTAATAGTCGAATCAAACTTTATTATGTATCATCATGTACACAAGACGTTCCCTCAGAATAAATTAAAAAATATTCAGATCCATAATGGAAAAAATTGTTTTGAAATATAACAAAATATACATCTAACTGAAGATACTTTTCTGAATACAGGTATTCTTTATTCTTTTGTTCAACCTCTCTGTGAACAAATACTACGTTACCCTGATCGTTTTTCTTTATTCAGTAGGTTTTCTTGGCAGATTCGGTCGATATAGAAATGAAATTAAAAATACTATATATTTATTTCTGATGATGTATCCTTAAAAATGAATGTATGGTATTGGTCCTGTGTGTTCTATGGATTGTTTGAATTAAAAATGATAGATATAATAACAAAGTTGTCTGGAACGCTCTTGATTGTATACTCGCAGGGAATGTCAAAATATGATATGAAATTCAGTTAGGTTTTCGAAGGATGACTCAGATTGAAAGGCTTGCATTTTGCTGAAAAATCGTCATTTCCAAAAATCTCTGCATAATTGTGCCAATTTTAAATAAAGTGAAACGGTGCTTGTCTATCTCAACACGAGAGTACATATAATAACACGGAAGGATCATTTTCTAGCATATAACCGAGTTTGCCACATTTTCAGGAACGGTTTGCAATTTACTTTTGAATTTCGAAAACTATCCTTCAGTGATTGAAATTATACGAACACTTTTCAATACGTCCAAATCGAAACAGCTTCCATCATTGACAAGTATATGAAAACATGCTCTTATCATTCATCAAAACACCAATTTACCCTTTCCAAGTTGAGAAACTACCTAGATTATAAATCATGCATTAGCTTACACATCTGTAGAGTGCTCTATATTGAAAGTTCATACACAAATAATAGATAATTTCAAAGTGAGTTCTCTATCACGTATATTGTAGAATTTTCGCAATGAATTGAACTTGTGAACATAAAAGTTGTAGTTATTCGTTAATTTTTGTAAAATGTCACGCTGTTGTGTTAGAGAACCATCAACATATTATAAAGTCGAATTTTCGTCTACTTGACAGGCTGAACAGGCACTACTAGAGGTGTGTATGTTTGAAATGTGAGCCCACTTCACGATATCGTTAGTGCATGGAGAATTTGATTGATTTGCTAAATTTCTAAAAAACAATATGAGTAAATAATATATGAATATAAACAAAAAATCATTCATTTATCGAAACCTATACCATCAAAAAATCTTAGCTTCAATGTGTGTCCATCCTCTGGAATATCTTGAGATGGTGTAATTCACCATCTATTTCATTACACATTCCAATGTTTCGGGGTTGGTTTAGATAATATTTTGTTATTTCTTTTCCTAGTTTTTGCCTTAATAAACACAAACAGACAAAAACAGGATCCATAAAAAAAACACATACATAAGAACAATTTGAGTTTCACTGAAACTGTTCACGCGCCTTTTGAATATCGATGAGCCTTCAAAGCCAGAAAATCACGTTTCTGAACGAGAGTTATTCTGAACTGTCGTTTTCACACAAAAATAGCCATTTACATTTTATGCTACTTTTAATATCTCCAGGAGAGAAGATAATTATTCCATTGTTTCCCAAGATGTGATGAAATGAAAAGTGTTATGATTGTAGTACTGTAGTTGGTCTCCAGGGTTACGCTGTGAAGGTCAATTGTTTGGAATTCACAATTATTTCGACAACCAAATCCTATGCATGAATGAAATACGAAGTATTTATTAGTGTTCCGGAGAAGCAAACGGCTTCCGGTTTCATTCCATGGAGCTCTTTCAGGAGCATACAAGTTCCATTTTATAGAACTTTCCTACTGAGAGCTGACTTCAATTCCATTACTAATATCTAGTCGTGCCAACCATAACCGTTGGATCCTCATGATGATGACAAAGTCCCGTAAACACCAGCTTATCAATTCTTGGGGGATTTCACTACTACTGGTTAACGGAAAAAATATTAACCATTTCTTCAACATTTTCCAAAGCGTTACTAATTAGCCACAAATAGTTTTCTTTTATCATGAGAGAGAGATAAATAATGATTGAAAATACCTAAACCTTTCATCGAATTCCTGAATTCTTTGATACGTCCAATGACGTATCAATAGTGATAAATTGATCCACCAGCACTACAACAGTGTTTTCAGCCCTTCAAGTCTCCAAGTGTGGTATATTTCCAGTTCTGTTTCAAAACGGACTAATTTTACCCATTCACATTGAATTGTATTGATCTAGTCTGGCGTAGAACTACATACCATCCAGTTGGTTGGCAACAAGGGTGGTATATGTACCTAAAGTGGGTCGGAAAGACTCACACCATAAATCGATACTACCAATCACCCTTACATCCTTCCTGTTGAAAGGACTTGAGAGGATACTGGATGGACACACCAGAAGGGTGGTATAATATGCATCACCCCTGAATGAACCAGTATGATTATCAAACCGGCAAATCGACAGATTTAGCATCAAACAACCTTGTAGAGGAAATATCTCAATTCCTTGACAACAAGGAGATTGCAGTTTCTCCATATTGAAGGAGCATTTGACAATGCATTAGCTAAATCTATAGGATTGTATCTGGCTAGAAAAGGTATAGAATCGACCATAACTGGCTGGATTTATGCCATGCTGATAAACAGAACTGCAACTACGACTTTTCAAGGCGAGGCCATTAGGTTCATGGTCACAAGAGGCTGGCCTTAAGGTGGGGTACTATCTCCCCTTCTGTGGTTGCTCCTCATGGATAGTCTGCTTGATGCCCTCGAGAGAAGAAAAGTAGAACTGCAAGCTTATGCAGATGACCTTGTCATCTTGGCAAGGTCCACGTCAGGAAGGATAGCTTGTAACATCCTCCAAAGCACAATGGACGTTGTTCACAGTTGGTGCCTGAGGGAAGCAGATGTCTGTCAACCCCTGCAAAACTGTGATGATCCCCTCCACCAGAAGGAGAACATTGGACGATCTAACATCACTTTCCCTCCACAGTGAAATATCTTGGCATTGTCTTTGATAAAAAAGTCACCTGGAACGCTCACTTGGTTAAAGTTTTACGCAAAGCCTGACTGTCCCTATGGACATTTCGAAGTATTTGTGGTAAAAATTGGGGTTGAGGTCCCAAACAAATTCATTGGATTTATGTGCTGATTGTCAGACCAATGATCACTTATGGTGCAATTACGTGGTGGCCGAAGACTTTACAGAAAAGAGCCCAGGCGAAGCTCTCTGGCTTACAGAGACAGGCTTGTCTGGCTATCAGTGGTGCCATCATTACCACACTGATAGCGGCCATGGAGATCCTTCTATATCTACTTCCTCTTCACATTTTTCCAGAGAGACAGGCTAGATGGACTGCATATAGACTTGTGCACATTGCCATCTGAAGAAATCAATATAATGCAGAGTGCAACAGACTGTTGGTTGACACCGAAAGTCACAGCATTCTAGAAATGTACCTCTGACTTCATGCCTTCAACTATCAACTACGAACTATCTCATAAAGTACTATTCCTAGTAGAGAGGATTGGATTCTCCGGGGAAAAAAATATTAAGAGAAGATAGTTGTTGGTTCACAGATAGATCAAAAACAACTTCCGGTTCTGGTGCAGGTGTTTTTAATCGCAGATCCACGACAGATACATTAACTTATCTAGGAACTGCAGACAGTCAAGAGGCATTGAAAGCTCTTGGCTCCTACCCAGCAAAGTCTGAATTGGTAGCCAATTGTCAAAAAAGACTCTCCCCGATAGGATGACCTAACAGATTGTCTCTGGTCTGGATTCCTGGCCATACTGACCTGGAAGGCAATGAGGCTAATGACTCCCTTGCGAAAGAGGGTGCTGCAAGCAGCTTCATTGTACCAGAATTTGTCATTGGTATCGCTTTAGGCTTTGCCAAAAAAAGATTGAACACCCGGATCTCACTTTGGACCTAACCTAACCTAACCTAACCGCAACAGTGCCATCGTTCTGATTCATCGTCTTGTAAACCAACCTTTAATACAGAAAACAAAAAAAAATACTGCCAATAGATGAAAAGGTCATTTGACAGTAGAATAATCTGCCAACTGAAAAAAATTATACAAAAATAGTCCGCGATTTTACATTAAAATGTTTCATTTAGAAGAATCGAACCAGAAAATATATAAATCATGATTCATACAAATTACATGGAATCTTGTTCAGTGTTAGTATTACATGATTTTGTTAGAATGATCGCTCAAATTTGCGAATGCAGTAACGTTAACGAATCGGTAGGCACCTCAAACTATAAGTTTGAGTAGACAGTGTAGTTAGGAGTGTGAGTGATTACCGATGCACACAACACGCGACATTGCTCACCAGTTCTGCGCAGTACGGCACCTGCAAGGAATCCAGTGTTAATTGTTAGTAACGCCTAGCTTAGAATGAACTAGAAAGCCAGCCTAAGCTCTATGCGGATAGGCTAGCCATGCTTTTTGTAGAACAGGGTCTTTTCAAACCATATCTTCAAATAGTTGCACAATTTTATCATTATTGAATAATTTACTTTGTACAAATCAAATTAAGGTAGATAAATATTTGTAGCTTTCCATTCAGGGGTTGAAATAGATTTAAATTATGCCTACTTCTTAGGTGTTGATAAATTAAATAAACTGGATTTGCTCAAATACCCAAAACAATTCAAATTTAGAGATCTACCCAACTCAACAGATCCGTACATTCCTTCCTCAATGACCTGAAAATATCAACCTGAAGAAGAATTCTGGAGAAACCACATTGCGATAAACCATCAAAACTTCTGAAGATACAGTACCAAATAAAACTCAAGGTATAAGAAATTTCACACGACCTGACTACTTCAGAACACACAAACTTATAAAACAGACCGATAGAATCACAGACTACAAAGTTTACGTACTTTTCTGAATGCTAGAGGTTTGAGCTGATCCAGTTACAAGGAAAAGCTCTTTGTAGAGAATATAATCTCCCAATAAAGGAGACTGTTGAAGAAAAAGATGATATAGATAGAAGATGTTACTGATTTTATAAAAATGTAAATAACATTAGATATGAATCAAGGAATGTGAAATAGCCAGTTGTATGTTGGTACTGAAAACAAAAAAAATCTGCGTCGTGAATTTAAAAATAACTATTGAGTTTCAATTTGGAGGGTACTCATAAATTGATATTTTAGTTAAAGACACCTCCTTCAATGTAAAGTGTAAGGTGTTTTGCAAGACGAAGACAACCTTTGAAAAGGAAAAGTTCTTATATAGAAAGAGTACAAATTGGTTTGTGGCGGAGAAACCGACAGACTCGGTTGAATCAAGACCATACTGTCTCAAAGGTTTGACAAGATTTATAAATGGAAAGTTGTGAACAAGCTTTCATCGAAGGTCCTCAACATGATTAAAAGCACCAGCTGACAAAGGACTGAGGTTATAATAACTCATATAGGCACCGATTCGGGTATTTTGGAAAACGGCTTGTTACTCTTCGAGTCCAAGAAAACTAGCGACTAAATGGACGAAAAAATGGACGCGCAAAAGTTTTAAAGTTGGTTTTTTAACTCATTGACAATGCCTCCTACCACAACAGACAATCAGAACAGTCAAAAATAACTGTCTCCCGAGAAGCTGATATCATTAACTGGCTGTCTCAAAAAAAATTATCATTCGTAGATAATATCTTAAAAGTCAAATAACTCAATATTGCAAGGAAACATATACCTCAGTTGAAAAAAATATGTTGTTAACGAAATTGTTCATTAACCAAATAAATTCAATAAAAGGTAAGGAATAAAGAATTAGATTTGATTTTTACCAAACCCTCATCGTGCTTGGTGTAGAAATTTGTTAATACAAATTTTCTACAACATTTTTAAAGACGGAAAATCCAAAAAGAGACATGCCAAACATTTCTCTTCTAGAAACTGCAGTTGCACAGCTTTATTTATTCTGAGAATAACTCCTACTGTTGAGATATGTTTGGGATTAAACCGTTTGAAATTCATCAAGATATGGAGAGAGCAAAAAGCCAAAAAAATTTGAACCTCTGCATGATCCAAACATCGTAGCTGCATCTCCCTGATTGAAGAATCTAAAAATTAGTTATACAATTCCACTGGAATAACAAATTGATTAGAGATTTGATGTATGGAAAATTATTTTTTGAGATAGATTCTGTGCCAGAGGACCCAATTTTATCTAATGCATGTTTTGAGTAAGCAATACCCCATGGAATGCTTATAAAAATAGTCATTTTCTACCACTGACAGATGTGTGTTCTGCAAGATCCTGTCTACAAACAAGTTAAGTTTTGATGATAACAAATAAATGTACTTCACGATGTAAATGGGGCAACACAAAGGCACTAGTTCTGCATCTAATGCAACCAAGCAGTTCTTATGTATCACTGTACCTTCTTGTTGATTAGTACAAGACAAACAGACCAGTCAGTAAGGTTAACACGAAAACTAGGTTAACTGGCTATAATAAAGTATACACCAACCTTACAGTTGCAAGCCGTACACGGATCTTTGGGATCGATAATTTGCGACCCGGAATCATACATTCTGCCTGCAAAGGAACACTGTTGTCCCGAGGCAGAACTATTACCATTACCGGAAGAGCAGAGATCTTCGCAATGGTGGCAGCAATCTTCTGGGTTGAGAACGGGGTTGTCACACAGTAGAGGAGGACATATCATCTCCACACAGTCTATATCTCCGTAAAGACATTCACAAACTTGACACTGGTAAGACCACTGATCTCCGTGGTTCAGGATGACATTCGGTAGTTCTTGGTGTCGACAAGCATGTCTTTCATTACATCTGGGACAGCAAGGGTTGTCCTTGGCATCGGGGGAAGTGCAGTCGCACCTGAAAAAGAAATGATCTTTTATAGAGAAATACCTTCCAGAAGTTTCCATTTCATCTTAGCCGGTATACTGTTGAAATTAGAAAGTACAGGAGGCAACATTCTACCAATGACTTCAATAATCAGAACAACCAGTTCAACGGAGTTCGAAGAGAAAATATCAGTATTTTATGCGGTTTTTTTCTCTTTTTGGATATTTGTTATCCAATTATAATGTACGTAATGTTTCTCTAATAGTGGTGAAAAAATGTAAAGGGTATATTCGTTAGTCAATTTCATGGAGAAAGTTGACATGAACATAGGTCTGGAAATGTATTATTTCCAAAATACCGGGATCTGAGTTTCTCTAAAATAATCTTTTTTTTTGTTAATTTCGTGAATATTCCTTTCTCGGTTCTGAAGGATTTTATGAATGTTATTTTCAGTGATGAGAGGTTTCATTGTAATAGATTAGAAAGTTATTAGTCCAGTGGTGGACTAACATAATTTGCTTTCATATCTCGCTCTTTTTTAGAATAGAAACAGAAAGAAGTGTATAAAAATAGCTAGTATGCTCTGTTTTTGAAAAACAACTGATTGTTTGAGATGTTCGCCATTCGCCAAGTCACATTCATTGATGTGAAAATGGATATTTATAATATTGATGCAAAAAAGTTTTTTTAGACAACCTCAACACACTGTATCTTGGAAATGAAGTATTTTCAGACATATGTATAAAATTAACTAATGAACCAAACTTTACATTTTCACCGCAGTTAGAAAGCACCCTGTATAAAGTTCGTCTCTTTCGAATAAATTTATCTGGAAGTCATTATAATTCATTTATTTATTGAGAAAAAATAATTTTCTATAATTCACGAAGAGAGTAATACAAATCATGAAAATATGAAACAACTTCATTGATTGCAGTGGCCCATTTGCTTTTTCAGCTGCAGGAAAACCCGGGAAACCTGCAGCACCACATCATCTGAAAGTTTTGATCTGCCAATGTCCTCTCTCTCATAACACAAAAGTAGGGGGTCTCCAGAGGATTCAATAAATTCAAGACATCGCCAGAACACTTAGTGACACGACTGTCGTCAAACTTAAACCAATTCGTTTGATCTTTGACCAATGCGTAATAATGGCCAGATTTAACGCCAGAACCACATTGAAGAATGACTGCATGAAGGTTATAATAGTGGTTTGCTAGATTAAAGTGGTCATCTATTTCGAACCTTCGCTTCGTAAAAGATTGGTGTTTGCGTCAGAGGTTGAGTCATGTTTGAAGATCATCAGTGTTATTAATAGATTGATTGGTGTTTCAGCGATACTTGTTTTCTTATAATAGTCAGTTAGTTTCGCGCATGTTTGGCAAAATATAAGGAAATGTTAGTTAAAGTTCCAGAAAATTACGTACATTTACTACAAAGTAAATAAGTGGGGATTTATCCAGCAAAAGATCTACAAGCACAAGACGAGATAGACTGTACGGAATCATTCAATCCAGAGCGGTCATGAGTATTTATTCTGCTATTTTCCTTCTCCCGAAGAGTATTCAACAAGAACCCCAAGAATTCTGAACAATTTTCTTGTTGTCCTAACGAGTATCTAGTGGACTTCAAAGACTTCAGGAAATCGGTTGGTGAGAAGGAGGATACATTCTATAAAAACGATAACAGCAAGATTGTGAATATGTTGGTCTATAATCATAAAATGTATCCATACCTATTGGAGTTTTTAAATCTCAGACATAGCATATAAATGCATAAAAGTTTTTTTTTATAGCGGCATACACTTTTTTTAGGTACTTGAGACTCACTTACATTGATTGAAATAATTATATGAATTATGAACATAGTTTTTCACGACCGAAGTCACGATTAGAGAGGATAAAATGTGGGCTGGTAGGTCGCAGTAAAGGAGATATGTAGTGCTAAACGTTTTATCGGCTACTGCGGCAGATATCTTCAGTGTTATGTGATTCTACAGTGAGAACGAAGGTAATATTTCGAAGTCTCAATCATGAACGTTGCTGATACATACAAATATCAATGTGAAACACAAGACTGGGAAAATTGTTTTATACTCACTTCGGTTTCTCGCACGTCATTACTCCTTTCTGACAGGTGCAAATTTCACACGGATCATGCCTAGGTGAGACTGACTCGCCAGAAAGGATTTCATTTCCTTCAAAGATGCAACTCAGTTTACACTCTGGTCTGTTGGGGGGACATTCACAAACAAATTTTCCATTGGTGTTTATACATTGAGCAGAGGGATGACAAGTGTGAAGGTCACTATTACATTCATTAATATCTGAAACAGAAGAAATATCTCAATTGTAATCAAAAACGAATACTGAGGACTCAAAACAACTTGTCCAAAACCTTAGGCAAGCAACCTGTAATCCGACCTGCAAGCTTGGCCAAATTGTAATTGAAAATTTCAACATATCCTACGTCAGAATTTATTCTATTTAACATTTTTTGATATATTGCATAATTCAACTGAAAGTTTATAGAAATTTATTAAAAACAACTGAGTTGAGAGATGCCTCATTTTCTAACTGGAAGAGATATATCATTAGGGTATATTGGAGAAGTTGAAAGAATTCAACCTCACGCAAAAGTCAATAAAAATATGCTCGGACAATCACGCGGCGTTGGAAGCTCTTGGCTCCTACCGAAGAACATCTAAATTGGTAGCAAATTGCCAAAAACGACTCTCCTCGTTAGGAAGGAAGACAGATTGTATCTGGTCTGGATTCCTGGCCATACTGGATTGGAAGGCAATGAGGCTGATGACTCCCTTACAAAGGAGGGTGCTGCAACTAGCTTCATCGGACCAGAACCTGTCATTGGCATCACTTTAGGCTTTGCCAAACGAAGATTAAACACCTGTACGGCAAGAAGAATTATGGACTTTTGGCAGAATCTTCCAGGCTCACCCCAAGGCGTTTATTTACCCTTCGAAGCTTGTTACCAAACAGTTGTAGGACTACAGTAGGCATGAACTACGATGTCTTACAGGTCTTACAGGCTTTCTTACAGGTCATTGTCATTTGAATCATCATATGGAGAATCAGACTGTCTGAAGACAGTGTGTGTCGCCTCTATTAGGAAAATAATAAAACAACAGAGCACATACTTTGTGCCTGCCTTGCTGGGGATAGATTCAGGTTTTAAGAGTTCTACAGAGCCGTACTCTTACCATCTAATCTGAAAGACCACTAACCATACAAACTAATCGGCTTCGTTATTAAGAGGGTTTATTTGGTCGAGTGTGAATAGGTGTGAGCCATAATAAATCCTTGCGGGTTGCAGTGGAGCGTCGAATAGACCCACTCACTTTCGACGTAACCTAACCTAATCATTAGGTTCTTTCAAAAGTTCTGTCCGTTTCTATAAGTACTGTAATATCCCACTGAATTCTCATTCAATTCATTCGAAAAAAGCGTCATGTGAATCAGTGCTGACGTAAAACAAGTCCAGTAATTTCATCAGCATGGATATTGAGTGCTCATGGTTCGATTAGGTCAACGAAGCCGTTTTTATCTGGACCTACTACCGATGAGAAAGTTATTGAAGTGCTTAAAAAGATGGTAGTCGGTTGGCTAGAGGTCTGGAGAGTACGGCGGTTGAAGCAGAACTTCGATGCTCAATTGGTTTAGTTTTCGGATGTCGATTTGTAAAACATTACTATGATAATCTATGGTCCGATCAGAATTCCAATCTAGTTTCAATTGCATTGAGGGAGCGTGTACAATCAATTCATGTACTAGTTAAAGCAGGTAAATCGTGTTCATTATTGATTTTTGTTAATTGTCAATTGTACATTTTCTCTCATCTCCATGATGGATGTGATGAAAGGGTAACGAATAGAAGGCTAACAAATTTGGGCCAACCTAATAAGAATAATTATAATTTCCCAAAAAATTAAGGTGAGAGTATAGTGTTCAAAACCAATAATGATTTGAGCATGCATATTGAAAATAAAAAAGACAAGGGTGTGGTGTCAGATGTATATCAGAAATTTATGAATTGCCTTGCGATTCATATCCGATGTTTTATAGGTCAAACTGTAACAACATTCAAAGCACGCATGAATATACATAGAAACAGTTTGCGTGATAAAAAAATATTCCCTTCTCATGTTCTGGATGTTCTGTAAAGTGTGGAAATCATTTAGTACAAATATTCCCGGAATGTAATGAAATATCAAGTTAAATTGAATACCCCGTTACTCAATATGTTCCATCCAGATGACTACGATTTTTTCCTTAGAATGTACTGTTTATTGTCACTAATGAATAAGTATTTTTACTTATTTTTACTTGCATTTACCTGGTTTCACTAGCCAATGCTTCCATTTTCTCTATCCCAACTCTATGAAGTTTACGATTGTGGATTAAATTTTATAAATTTGTGGGTTTCACTTTCAGTTCTAAATTGTTTTACACTTTCAACAGGAAATTAATTTGGTTTGAAAAATATAAATCATTCGACATTACTTTGAAGCCAAATATGATGGATTTATTATAGAATGAATGTTGAATATTTTCCCTAAGTCTACTGCTTACCTAAACATATAGTTTTCGAGTTATTGTCTTTATAACGATTCTCGTATCCCTCGTCACATTTGCAATAGTACCATCCGATCATATTAACACATACTGAAGTATTTGTGCACCTGTGGGAATCAGTGGCGCATTCATCCAAGTCAAGTTCACAGCTTGATCCTGTGTAACCGTTTGGACAGGCGCACTTTCCTGGTCTCCTGCATATACCACCATTCAGGCATTTTTGACTGCAAACAGCTGAAAGAAATGGAACGTTACTTTCAGAGCAAAAGGCAGTTTTTGAAAATTTATATAGGAATGTACCATAAAAGACATCACGTTTCAGTACTCGTCTCAATTGGGGTTTGGAATGTGTCGATAGATATTGATGTCTTGAATTAAAGGGGAACTTTTTTTGGGAAAGGAAGGTTTTGGCTTTCTACACCTCCATCTTCATACAAGAGATGTCAGAAACTTTCAAATTCGTACAGAAGAAGCAATAGGATGAGTGTCTTTTTCCGTAACATCGATGTCTGCCATTGAGGATGGCAGTGAACTATTCAAAAAATGAGATTGGTTGTAAAATTTCGCGGGCTACATACATTCAATAGCGATTTTTTTATTTCTCTTATGCTGGTCATTCATCTCTCAACACAGTTTCAGCTGTTTAGCATGTTTATTTTCTTGATGAGAGGCATAAAATTTAGAAGTTATTTGTGTTTTCGGCATTTT
>WOGN01000149.1:0-30809 GCA_015342105.1 Leptinotarsa texana | reverse complement strand
GATTTGATACATGTAGCTTCAATAAGATGGCCGTTATAAATTGTCAAAGTTCGGAAGACCCTATATAACATTTTATTGAAATAATTAGAATACATTAATTTTTTGTATTCAAATCAATATGGTTTTCGAAGGTCCAGTGATACAGAATTTGGGGCTTTGGATATGATTTCAAATATTTGGTTAGTATTAGACGAGTGTAAAATATGTGGACTTCCGTAATTAAAACTCTGTAAAGCTTTTGATACTGTTAATCATGAAATTTTATTGAACAAATTTGATATTGCATTGCATTTGTATGGTTTCAAAATTATTCAACAGGTAGGATGCAATGTGTGTCTTCGGAGAATAAGAAAAGTTCATTTAAAAACATTATGGCATTATGGAGTACTGCAGGGATTTTTCATTTATATAAATTGTATTTTGATATTGCAGCTTTCTGGAAATTAGTACTATTTGCTGAAGATACAACTTTGATTTATTACAATACAAGTTGACAATATAACAACAAACGGAAGCTGATTCGAAACAAATACATACAAATTAACTTTGAATTTCAAAAAATCTTCTTTAATGCTTATTGATGATGAGCCGTGTAGGATACAGTTTTTAACCAATACACATCAAAATTGAAAGGCCCACTAGTGTTCAGCTTTTGGGTTAACATATAGATGAAACTCTTTTCGTGGAATATTCAGATTAAAGTAGTTCAAAAAAATTTAGCTCAAATTATTGGGAATCTATATAAAATAATAAACCATATTTCTTTGAAGCACTTGAAGCTAATTTACTTCTCACTCATTAATTCAAAATAACAGTATCTACTTAGTAAATGTGGAACTGCTTCAAATATCACTTTGAAAACGTTAAGGAGTTTACAAAATGAAGCCTCAAATCCATTTTCATCTACCTTTCTTAGACCCAACTGAAAATCAATATAAACCAAAGCGTTTACTCCACATAAATTCTATTTATAAATTAAGAGTATGCACCTTTCATTTATAAAACAAGCATTTTGATATGAAATTTATAGAACATAGAAATGTACATGATCATCAAACAAGACAGCTCGATAATTTCTTAATAAAAAAGTTTAAATCTGTATTTTCCAGAAAATGTACATATTATAAAGGAATAATTGCCTTTATTGAATTACCAAATGATTGATATATTAATTTACATAATCATATGGTTTTGTCAATTAGACAAATTCTGAAATGAATCCTTTTGAAGTTATATATTCATATATATGAATACTTTTTTGTATAAATTCTCTGTATAATCCATTGAAGTTTTTCGGGAATAAATAAATGCTTATTTATTTAATATTTGTTATCAGATTGAAAATGTCAATTAGTTATTTTTACTTCATTTTCCTTCAAATTCTAGGATGGATTATTTGAATAACATTTCAATTTTTTCAATTGCCTACCATGTATGGTTTTTATTTTCAACAATTGATAAGTTAATAATAAAAAAGAATGAGTTTACGTGAATGAAATCATTTAAATTCAAGGACTTAATACAGATAAGCCCTATCATTATCGTAATTATATATTTACTTGTTTGCTTGTATTTATTATCTATGGAGAATTATTTTATATTTTATTTTGATAACGGCTGACAAAATGTTACAATTTTCATTTGTAATTTATTTATGTGGAGAAATCCAACCCTACTGATATACTTCCAAAATGTTGATAGTAGAAACACCTTTATATTGGTATTGTCAATAATGAAGCTTCCAATTAAATGTTTTATCAGATATTTCCAAATGTTATTCTTAACCATTTGTATTGCACATTTACATATGTACATACATCTGTTCATCTGACAATTTCCCAACCAGTTTTATTCGTTTGACAGACAGAAAAATGTAATACTTACACATGCTCACAACTCAACTTGTAAGTATTCTCTATAACACCCTCTTCGGTTTCACCAACCAGCAGTTTATTTCCACAAACGGCGCAAACCGAAGGGTCTAAACTTCTAGTGCTGATACCTTGCGGAGAATAATACTAAAAAAAAAAACATCAGAATAGTAACTAGACAGTTTGAAAGTTTCATTTACCCCAATGTGAGCTGCCATTTTATCTGCACATATCTCGGAGATATCTCTACCAAGTACTCCATAATACAGGCCATAAAATGTGAACAACAATCCACAATCCATCCAATGGTTGGCTTTAGCATTAAAGACTATATTCAACCCAAAAAAAGTGGCCATCATAATAAAGTAACCTATGAGACCAAGAACATAACTTAATTTATAAAGTAACAGGAACCATTTGTAGACTAATCTGAAATTAATCAAAAAATTATTGAAAATACTCTTATGAATAACTGGTTCAAACATTTACGGGTTTCTTCTCCCCTGGAATCAAAAAACTTTAAAAAATAATACGTAGTTACCTATCAAAAACGCCCAAAAGGTTAGTGGCGGTATGTGGTATATTGATTCATTCGCAAGATAAAATAAGAAGTAGAGGAAAACAATCAATTAATATTGATACAAAGTGTTCAAATCATTTTTGAAACAAGTATTTATGGAAAGGAAACATACTAATAAGTAATATCTAAATTTTCATACAAAAATCAAATTAGCAGTAACAGAAGTATCATTAAAACACTTTATGATAGATCCAAGCCGATATTATCTACAGAAGAAAAATTTAAAAACAAAATTACTTTCAAAAAAAAAAGTTGGAAACAATAATTTTCTCGGGGGTTTTCTAAGTAAGACCATTCAACCCAGCACCAAAATCTCAACTAACACCAAACATTAAACACCTTTCTTTAAATGTGATATTCTTTCTTGATCTTTATGAAAAGGAGGAACGAATTGGTTCAAAATTCAATGTCCGAATAGTATTCATAACTTAAAGTAATCTGAGATCTTCTTTAACTCTGACAATACTGGCAAATGATGAACAAAAATGAAGAAAAAATGTTAACAGTGCTCGAAAAGAGAAATGAAAATTTCTATGTTTTTTACCACTGAGTTTTTTTTTGAGTTTATTGTTTAAAGTTTGAAAATGTCCATATAGGACGAAACTGCATTAACGTTAATTACAAATAAAAGTGGTAAAAAACATAGAAATTTTCATTTCTCTTTTCATCATGATCTCCTACCACGTACTAACGGCTACATCCATAGTGCTCCTTGTTTACATAGTGACACATACTATTCAGACTTCAAGATCATTCAGAACAAGAGAATCAGAACTCTGTGATATATGAAAATCTAAATTGGCAGGGACAGGAGACGTGCACACATGATGAATTGTCATTAAACCAAATTTGATAACAATACCCAGAATCTAAAAGAAAACTGACAAGGTCTTGAACAAACTTGGTGCATATAACATTGCTAAATCTTCTGTGAAACAGTTGAAATATGAAAATTTCATTCCAAGTAAAATTCTTGAAATCTGATGTACTGTGCATGAAAAAACTGTTATTCAGTTCTGAAAATACTGAAATGATATTTTTACATGTTTCTAAATGTCATTCAAGAAGGAATATTTTCATTTAAAATTTATATATTCTTGTTTCCTTAAGAAATATAAGTAACATTTATAAGATTGTTACTGATAAGTTGGATAAATCTGTGTCTAAATGTTAACTGAAATGCAGTAACATTTCAAATTTAGAAATATGTTTATCATATTTAATTTTTTGGTTTCTTGATTTCAAGGGAGCAAAAATTGATGATTATAGGAATAGCAATTGGACAATATTGATTTTTATAAAATTTTTAATTATTCTTACTTTGCATTTTCAAATCAGTTTTACTGATTTTCTGTTTTTTCAAATGTATAATATTAAGTATTTACAGATATTTTGTGCCATAGAAAAAAGTTTATATTACCTTGGAGTACTTCTTTCTATAGGTTTTTGTACAGCCTTTCTCACAATTAGGCCTGTTATACAAGAAAACATCAGCCAAATGAATATAAATCGCCACCAATGACTTCGAAGGCACAATACAATAGGTACTAGCCACATTCCTAGTAAAGTTACTACCTGAAATTACGAGTAATACATTATGAAAATCCTGGGATGGATGATTTAGGTAAATGTTACACAATTTGACAATATTTGATAACTTCTAATTTGGAACCTATGGGGTGAAATGAATCTTTGACCCTTGTCCCTCACCAGAACAAAAATGCTGTCTCTCGTTGCTTGTGTTGCTTTCCAGTTAGAATCTTCAGGAAATTACTAAGCATCTTCTGATGGATGGATGCAAACTTGGTTTGCGAAATGTGCATTGAGAAACATGGAAAAATTAGCGAATATGGTAACCTCGAGAATTTTCATGAAATTTTGACAGATTCTTGTTCTGAGGTAAAATTGTTTTTAATAGAGTATTTGAAATCGATCAATGATGGTGTTCCTAGCTTGAGTTCATCAATTTGTACTTACTGAATAACTTTTGTAATGCCTTTTCTTCCATTCAATTAAACAAAACTGGGCTACAATCAGAGTAACAATTAGCACTATAACCATCTCAGCATGCATTTTTTCATGACCTTTATGTTGTTCATGTAATTTCTGATGTTCTAACCTGCAATACACAATGAGTCAAAGACGAACCTTATAGAAATAATCATTCTACCTCCATTTTTCCTCGGATGTGAGCTCATCCATACTCTACAATTAAAATAATCATTTTCATAATGACAACTTATGAGTGAAAAAGTTTTAATTACTAGTAATTGAATAAATTACCCGATTTCCCAAATTTACAGGTTGATGTAAATCCATTGTTTTAAAGATAAACACTATTTAATTCACAATTTTTTACAGAAAACTAAAATGACTAGAAATAAATAAATGTGTTAACCTATCATAATTTTTTTGACAGATCGCTGGATCGGTATAAACTACGTAAAAATTAACCTCAATTTTTGAATGTTTGACAGCTCTGCAGTCTACAGCAGTGTTGCCGAAATTAAATTATATTTTTCCTAATTACTACCAGTGTCTAGAGACAACTACCTTAGGTTGGTAGAGTATTTTGACATTTCTGATTATGTCAAAAGGCGATGGTTATTGGTATTATTTCTATAAACTTATTGAAAAAACCATGGTTCTGTAGAAGTATTTTGAATATTTATTTAAAACAACAACCAGCAGTCGCTATTACATGCAGTGAACAAACAAATGGTCATTAGAAAGCCAAAAGCACATAATAAAAGTACTCTATAACACAGGCGTTTGTTTTTAGTGTTAAGGATGTTACAGTGACCCGTCGAAATAATAATGGATTGATAAATGATTTTCTCATGTTTCGTGATTTTTAGTAATATTTTAAGTTTTTAAATTGAATTATCAATTTGATTAGAGGATTTTATTTCAAAGTTCAACTTATCAAACCTATCCTGGCGCCACTTAAGTCGTGCACATTTGAGTTCACAGAAATGTCATAAAGAATCTGTGTTTAGTCTTCATGCCGGTCGTTTAGTTAAAAAAATATAAAAGAAACGTGCCCAGGTCTGAAACCCAGAGTCCAGAGTTTTACTTTTCTGTTTTCAACTCAGTCTTAGTGATCAACCGTTGTTCTATCTGTAAATTTTGAAATGTTAATGAATAATGACTTCTTTTTATATGTTCAAACTTCAGTTTCAATAAAGTTATATTTTAGAGACTGATATACTCTGAATGTGTGATGAATTTAGTACAAAGTTGAGTTAAAGGGGAGTGCAAAAGTGGAAAACAAAAATGACGTTTTTTTGAAATTGTCTCAAGAGCCAAAGAGAACTTTGTCCTTTGCTTCATCACCTACGGCTGTGGTAAACATTAGTACCTATACAGAGGCTTCAACATATCTCTTGAAATGATAGACGGATTGATAAATAAGTTCTGCATTTAATAAACGATTATATTACGGAATAAAACAAAATATATTTACATATAAAAACAATATACACAATAAATTTATATACATACATAAAATATTAGTTACAATATTTTACGAATATGGTCATCAATATTTTCAATGCATTACTAGTGCTGGTTGTTCGACGACAACCACACAACAATTGCACATAATATAATAATTTAAGAATAATTAAGACATATAAGATACAAAGTATTGCTTTGTTAGTCACATTAGAAAAAATATCACTTATCCACATTTCGGCTTCATTCGCCCTTACCTAATCACATCTGAGAGAGTCCACCTCTTACATTCCGGAAAAACAATATTAAAAGGTATTACTGGAGTATACATACAAAAATTCATAAAAAAAGTTCATTTATCATTACAACAGCTGTACCTAAGAATTCATATATATATACTTACATCATCTATGGCAAAATAATATATATAATTTGGTGATTGTTGACCATTTTAAGAAAGTTATCTATTACGCGATTTTATAAAAGTCATAGTAGTACGCTATTCTAATGATACATGGCCCATTTGGATACTGACGGCCCAGAAAAATCTAATATTGATAGTTGTGGAGACAAGCACCAAGGATAGAATTGTAAAACTTAATAAAACCATAAATAAATATTTACATCTATGGACTATGCTCAAATTATGTATCTACATTCATTGTGAATGAATAATATATATCAGTCGAATGCTACATATTCAATGACGTTCTTAGAAAAACGTTCATAAGAAGTTGCAGCACAATAAAATTAATCATTCAATACTCGTCATAGCAATTCACTAGTAGTTTCCATATAAAAAGCTTCTGATATATGTACAGTTCTTTAGTATTGCCTTAGCTATAATAAACTATGTTCAGTGTCTTCATTTTTTACGTTTCAACAGTAATCCTTAGAGTAACTCGGCTACCCTGTAGGAAAGACTCATCTATTCGTTATCAAATAGGCCTTTTGATTGCTTTTACACAACACAGTTACATATTTATTGGACAGTTTCACGGCTTCATTCGCGAGTACCAAAATATTGCCATGAATTTATTAAAAATAGTAATTTGTCTTTGTAAATAGGTTTGAAAACACGACTAGGGTTTGATTTGATGTTGAGTATGGCACATGAAAATATTTCTGCTGTTTTTAATGAATATCACCATTTTCAATAAATAATCACGACTCGTGTCTGTGTATTCTGCCACGACGAACACCACTCTTCCTGCGCTTGCGCTTAGTGTCTCTCTGGAAGGCTACATTTCCGGGATCATCAGCCAACTGAGGATATTTATGTATACTGTGTATATCAACCCCTTCGTATCCGTCGATGTCACCGTGAGATATCAGTTCTTCTTTCTCTTCCTCTGTCCAGTCGCCCCTTCCTTGGAAACCTGCAGCGACCAGCTGCTTTTCAATTTCCCATGCCCGTTCGACCGCTCTTTTGTGCGCGTGTCTCAAAATTTTGTGCGTCTCCAAATCGGGGTCGGCCCCGTATTTGATGATGACTACTGCGTCAGGATTGTGCAACCGCAATTCTTTGATGGGTATAGAAGACCCGTGATCGGTGATTTCATGTGTCGAAACGTTGAACATTCCTCCTAATCTACGAAGCTCTTCCAAATCGTCGCGAATTTTAAGTACATTGTCTTTAACGAAATAGAAAACGTCCTGATCGTGGATACTGAACTGCAGATTCAAGAAGAAAGAGTTATTGAACACAGACGTGACTACATCTTGCACCACACCGTTCACTCCTTCTACTACACTAACTAGAGCTCTACTTCCTGCTCTGGATATGAGCACGCCTTCTCCGAAGACGGACCTCCTGTAAGCCACCCTTGGCAGAAGGTTTCTTGTCTTTGGCTCCATTTTTAGGAGAGGCTTTGGTACAAAGCTGAGATCCATGAATTTTTCATTTATCTGAAATGAAAGTTAAAATGAAGTTGGAGAGTTGAGTGTTAATTATAATTTCAATAAACACTATTACACGGCATCTTAAACGAAGATTTGTAAACATTGATATTAATTAAAACCAACGTCATAATACTGGTATTTGTTGAATTCCGTAAATTCCTTCTGAGAGGTAACAATTTGGTGACATGAAAATTCACTAGAATATTAGAAAGGTAATTTGTTTTGGAAATGGAAAATACAATAAAAACGGAATGCTTAGGATCTGATTCAGTCAATAATGAAAACACAAAAGAAAAAAAGCAATTTTATATAGAATTTCATGGTTTCGTTTTTGAAGTGAAGTAAAACTTCATAGGAAGATGTCTTTCCATTGGGCAAAATATATTTTCATTTGCACAGAATACCTATATATTTATTTGTTTAAAGCTTGAATTAGTATAAAAAGCTTCTAGATCTGATGGAAATATGAGATCATTGACTAATTTTAGAAAACGTTTATCGTTAAGCGATAATTGATTTAGGTATTAGGAATAAGTAACATTACTTTTTTTCATTCTTATCAGGATTAATTTCTATTTGAAATACAGAATAACTGATTGGTCAAACCGGCACCACTGGATTAGTGAGAATTTTTAGAAGCATTTGTAACTTGAATGTTCATGAACATGGAATATGTTAGTTATATGGTGCTACAAAAGAATGTCATTTCACATTTTTTTTAATTATGTACTTGATTTTATTGACTTTAATCCTACAACATGTACCCAGAAATTTCAGAAACGAAGAACTACATTATTATAGCAAAGCTAACGTTTTGATAATAAACATGTAAAATTATTTCAAGCATATACGTGTCCTTGCTATCTCAAATTTAAGCCCCTTTTGCAGATATCAGGTGAACTATTTTCACCATCAGTGAACTATTTTCACGACTGCCGTGAATATTCAATATTGTTCTTAGAATGTAACAGTAGCAAACTTTTGTATGTGAAAGTGATAAATTCACTGTTTTCTACTCGTTTGCTATGATTTGGAGCCTGACTGCCTTAAAAATAACCAATATTGCCATATATCGAAGAAAATTTTGAAATTACAGCTTGCCTTCCTAGTACAAGGAGTCAAGAATACATTTTCTGATATCTACATAAAGGGCCCTGCTTTCAAGCTAACAAGTATACGCATATTCTTATATACATGTTACTTTATTTATTGCTAAAGTAATAGCTTTTTTGAAATGACTTAACAAATTTTTGTTGATACTGATGTAACTTAAAATACATCTTTACTAACCTTATCAGCGATACACTGCAATCCAGACATAATTCCAAAATCGGGTGCTAGTTGAGGAGCTGTAACAAGAGCCTTGGGTCTGTATATCATATTCCCGATATATTGAGATCCCAGCATCTTTTCCATATCATATCCGTACATTTTCAGCCAGCTGTTGAGGTTCGTCATATAGTTTATAGATAGCTTCGAGTTGATGGGATCGTTATTGTGGAATCTGTATATAAAGACATCCGTTGGTGTGGTTAATTTTGTTGCAAGATTTTCCCAAGCGGGAGTCATCCATTGTCCGACAATTGGATCGTAAAGTCTCTTATTCAGGTAAACAAGTTTGGTATTGGGATCTAAAATGCCACCGTGGAAGTCAACAGGAAGATAGAAGTCCGGATTCGTGTCTAGCTGAATATTACCGAATGGAGTTCTTCGTATTTCTTTAATGAGATTACCGTTAATGTCAAATAATGCTAATGGCGAACCGTTCTGATCCGACGCAACATAGAATCTCTGCTCCGATGTTTCTACTGTTATTATGATGTCTCTCGAGTCATACAGGAATCTAAACGTTCTTCCAGATTTAGGGAAGTGAACGTGAGTTACTAGATTTGGAGTTGATGGATTGGAGTAGAAGTACTGGGTGATGTTACCTTTATCATCGTTCCACGAAATGAGTCTCTGTTTATCATCGTAAAAGTACCAAGTTTGGAATTTATCTCTCTCAAAAGCATGAATAAGTTGACCTCTCGAATTATATCTGTATTTTTGTTCTCCTCTCCTCACTACATATCCTCTAGAATCATAACTGTTGAATTCAACGTCTCCATATTGGACGACCCGATCTCCGCTGTCATAACCTAGAGATATTTTGTCTTTTTCTTTGATTACTCCGATTATGTTGCCATTTTCGTCATAAACATATTTCCAGTTACTGGTTCCCACAACTTCCAATACGTGACCATCTGAATTGTAGGCTATTCTATCCATGAATTGTGTCCTACCAACGAGAAGCTTTTGCATCTTGATTCTGTTTCTCGAATCATACTCAACTTCCAGTCGGAACACGTCGAATGATTTGATGTTGATTAGTATGGTTTTGATTCTGCCGTGATCATCAAAATCTGTTATTGTGAAAAATTGTTTCGTAGTGTCTTGCATGACTGACCTGTTGAACGTGTTTCGGTAAATTCTCAAGTCGCTTATACCTTCCAGTATACCGAGGTTTTGATTGTATTTCAAACGGAGCTGTGGCAGTTCTTTGCCATTTATATCGACGTCAATGGTAGATAATCGCGCATTTCCATCATACTGGTATTTATAATGAGCGTTATCTAGTCCACTTTTACTATTGAACTTGAGTTTTTCATCTTTCAAAATTCCCGCGTGGTACTTGAATTCCTGCCTTACTTCAAAGTTCGGTTCTATGATTTCGACATTCTTGACGAGATCTAATATTTCGTGATATACGTAATGTGTTGAACTCATTCCTGCAAGAGTAGTTTCCAATTTTCCTGCATCATCATATACATAAGACACTCTCCCAGACTGATGAGGATATATTTTGGCCAGAATTTGTCCGTCATCGTTATACATTATTTCATATGGATGGCGGTTCATTGGAGAAAAGTACTGATATTTAAAGAACCCAAGAGAAGTTTGCAGAGAGAATGTATGAATGTGCCCCCTTGGAGTGGTGAGAGACTGTAGAGCACCAGAATCGTCATACTGAAGTAGATAATCAGATCCTCTTGGTGTGCTAACTTTCAGGGGCTGGAAACAAAAAAAAATCATTTATTTATTTCACAACCGGTAAAGTAACTCACATTTAGTGTAAATTTTCAAGTATATTTATAGGAATTGAAAGATACAATTGGCATAGAGAGAATCGAAGGTTTGCTCACAAACATCAGAATCGCAACACTCTTCTGGCTGAGCGTTTCACCAACCAAGTTTGCGTCTTCAGGAGATGAAGTAAACTCACGTCTACTTGGTTAGGGGGACAATTCTTGTGTTTGGGAGCAAAAACAAGTATTGTGACATTCCAATAAGTGACTCCTTGTGCATTGGTGACCTTTTTTTTCCTTGAATAAGGAAGGAAACAGTCACAAAATGCAAACAATACCTGGAAATCTACAAATTTGCAACTTTTGTAGCTTCCCAAGTAAAAAAAATGGAATTCACCAATACCTATCTTTATAAATGTACCAGGTAGCATACTGTGGGACTTTCCATCGATACTCGTTAAGTAAATTATTTTTTTTAAAAGTACTCACCAAACTACTGACCATATCCTTGAATGCGTAAACTAGAGATGATCCGTCGCCATACTTAATTTCGTTGAGTCGACCAGCCCTATCAAAACCATAGCTCTCACTCAAGTCTCCCCACTTCCACCTACTCAAGCGGCTGAATCTATCGTATTCTAACTCGACCTCCGTGAATATTCCGTTTCGTGGCCCCCATTTGACGGGTCTCGCCGACCGATCGTATGTCACATTAAGTAATTCTATTTTGTCATCCATAAACACTGACACCGAAGCTGTGTCTCTATCATACTCCATGGTGAGAAGATTTTCTCCATTCACCCGTAGTTTCTTTCCAACTTTAGTGATGGTTCTCGGTACGAGGTTCTTTCCTTTGGAGTTTGGATTTGGCCTTACAAAATATCTCCATTCAAACCTATTGGCAAGGTCTCCACCTATTTCGGTTCTTTGTTTGGCTGGGACAGGATAACTTTCACCTAAGATAGGTTCTTTATCAGCTAGTACATTGTACGGTACAGTGTCTGTTGTGATACTATGGGTCCATGACGAAATGCTAGTAGTGCTGCCGTCTGCGAGTAGAATGATTCTGTTTTCGACATCTTCCAGCCTAGTGTATACACTGGACCCCTTGATGAGCATCGACACTGGCTTCTTATTGTTCTCACTAACTCTAACCGTGGCTCCTTTCACGCTCAGGTCAAAAGATAGGCTTATAATTTTTCCAGTCGGCGTAACCGCTGAGACTAGTCTACCGAACTCGTCGTAGTTGTAAACGTAACTTCGACCACTGCTATCCAGCTTGGTTTTGAGTAAACCAGTCGGGGTGTGATAGTCAAATGTAACATTGTAATTATCCGGCGTGCTCAGTTCGTACAACATTCTCATTCTGGACATTCGTAGTCTACACTTTTGTCCCTTTGTATTCTCTATTGAATTCACCTGACTAGAATAATCTCTGAGTAGGAACACTTTGTTACCGGCAGCATCGGTAACGGTACTTAGTTTACCGTTGCTCGTGTTGACGTTGTAAGTGAATACATAACTTGATTCACCTGTCAAAATATTTTTAGTAGCGATGTGCTGCCCGAATCGATTGAATATATAAATCTCTTGACTTTCTGGGGAGTATATTTCATACTCCCTGGAAACACTGGCATCAGGAATGCTAGCCATGACTGATCTGATTCTATAATTCGCCTGATCTCCGATATGTACATGACCGTCTGGACTCACTGTAATATCAGATATTGTGTTGAATTTAGTGTTAGAAGCCAAGAAATGGTCTGCTTCAAAACAGTCACAACCTCTCTCCAGACAGTTACATTTTGATTCAGCTCCAGCATATGGCGATATTTTTCCGTCGGTTCCGATCACTCTCACTCTGTTTATCCTCTGCGAATCGCTCTCTGCCACAAACAATTCACCAGAGGAACTGAATGCAATGCTCTGTGGCATCACCAGAGTGGCATGCGTTGCAAGATCAATATCGTATCCACTAACTGGCGACGCGCAGTGTAGTGGCCGCCCTGCGATTACTTTAACCCTGCCATCTAGAGTCAACTGGAGAATCATATGGTCATCTATGATGTGCAACGTGTTGTCCAGTGGATTGATGGACAATTCGGTTGGCCAACGTAAGTGAACCTCTTCGATGTTCAAGGTACCTTCACAAGGTAATGGTTTCCAATGTGATTTGTGCATGTGGTTTCCTATAACAGTCGTTACAATACCGTCTCTATCAACCATTCTGATGTTGGTGCCATCAGCGAAAAATAGAACGTTGTCGTTCGATACTGCCACACCTTTTGGGTATGCCAGTTTAGCATCTCTAGCTAAGGCACCATCTCCGCAATGTGCTTCATCTCCAGGAAGGCATCTTTCCCCGGATCCGACAACAGTTTCCCAGTTGTGGTCAGGATCACTGTAGTCATCTGTGTTTCGAACTTTGATAATTTGGTGAGACTCCGGGTCAGATATGTACAGAGTACCGTCCAAAGGACTCAGAGACATGTGGTATCGGTAGGATACTCTCGTAGCACTGAAAGGAAAACTTCATTAAATATTTGAAATCATAATAAATGGATTATTTTTCCTACGAGTGTATGGAGAAGTTTTATTTTTTGACGATTATGTTTTGGAATGGTTTTCGCACTGGGTCAGGAAAGTTCTTTCCTGTAATGGTCATATACATGTTCTTGAAAGAAATCATGTTCTTATGCATTTCAACGCATTACGCCTGACAAGTAAATCAATGTTCAAGGCACAAAAGTACGTCAAGTAACACTTGCAAGATTTTCACCAACAGCTTACAAACCGAAACACGTGTTGGGTTTCCTTAAACTTTCTAGTCAAAATTTCACAATAGAGTGTAACTTAATATGTTATAGATTTTCACCAAGTATCAGATAATTTCATTACATACCAGAAAAATTACATCAATTGCAAGTGAACTGTTTATACAGTCCCAATTTGGTAACGACTTTCAAATAGGTTACTTCAGTAGTCATCTATTAATGATACTTCAATAATATTCCGAAGTGCTAATGGAAAATAGCAACTGAAATATCGTCGAAAAACCATATGGGCATGCACATTTTATTTTGACTGTCCAAATCATATTGGTGCACTTCCTGCAATATTTACTTTTTCAGTATAAGTAGCTAATGACAGGTTCCAACATTCAACATGCACGGTTTGTCTATCCATCTGTAAAATTTGTACTTCAATATTGTGGTCGAAATATTCAATTCAAGAAATTGTAGAAAGATATGGATATTATAAGTAAATATTTTAAATTGAGGGTGTATCGTGAAATATTGAACTAAGGGTTCAAACCCAAAAAAATCACTGGCGGTTGTTTCCAGCGTCGACAGCCAAGGTGTTAGCAGTCTATTGGGGCTAACATCAACATTGGTCAGAAATCTACCACTGACAAAATATTGCGTTGAAAATTCACGAACAAAAATTTAAAAAATTTTCTCAACTCAGCTCTGAGGGGAATCTGCACAATGCCACAAATTGTTGGGTAAATTTCAATATTGTTCATCATTGGTTTGGTTCATTACATTTTCACACTCGTAGAAAAAATACTGTACCAGAATTACGCGAAAATTGTCTTTTCCACACTTATCGTCTTCATGTCGTTCAGTCAATGTAGTCTACATTTCACGTAATTTCGGTTCGTCAATATTTAAAATTAAAATCTAGGTGTTATTCGATTTGCAATTTTACAATAAGTAATTTTTGATTCGAGCCAAGTTGTGGTAACGAATAGTTTAGAAGTTTAAATAATTTAGTTAAACAATAAAAGGGGGATTTATTCTTTTTAATTTTCAAATCATCATAGTTGAATATTATGGAATGAATAAAATTGGCACTTGGTGGGTAGCTGGATAAACAATAATCCTAAGGTTACAAAAGATTCTCGTTGGAAATATTTATAAAAATCAATTATTGTGAACTATCAAAGAATATGTTAAAAGTTGAAAGTTGAGAATATGAATAAAAATTAAAAAAAAATTAACTCAATAATAAAAGCTATATTAACATTTTCAATTTTTCATTTCTATTGTGATAAACAAATGCATTGATTATTATTGCAAATAATGAATTAGAAAACAATTTATTTGAAAAATATTGCATAAAAAGGTGTTTATTGACTTTTTTGCCCATAAATATTATTGAGAATTTTTTTAATTATAATTTTTTTCACTACTGTTTTGTAACCTAAAAAATATATGACATTTAGCTATTTTGAATTCATTTTATATATATTATTTTAAAATAGACAATTTTTTCAATTTTTTATTTTACTTATATTAACAATATTTCTTGGGATATTTGCAAACATCGTTTCTAATTTTTAAACTATTTTTTGCTCGAATTGCAAAATACTGTTTGTGAAGTTACAAATTGAATGATACTTCAATCATAATTTTCAATGAAGGCAAACAGAAATTACGCGAAAGAGCACTTGCCAACTAGGCTAAGCAGTCATGTCTCGTGCAGAGAAGCATCATTTTCTGTTTGGTAAATAACTATTTTCTTACTTTAATCTGACGATGGTTTTCACAACTCCATCAGTCTGAATTTTCCTGACTAAATTGAAGTCGCCAACGAACAGAGATCCATCTGGTGAACTCGCCAAAGCTACAGGTGCTAAAAGGCGCTGTTTGGAAGCCTGTCCTTCGCAGTCCATACAATCTAGAGGTCTCTGGTGGCCGTCGCCCATAGCTGTCAATATCACCCGAGGTTTATGTTTGAGGTAAATATTCGATCCGTCACCTTTTTGTAAGATTCCTGAAACAGTAAGACATATAAACTTCGGAGATATATTTGATGTACACGATATCTACCTTCATGAAAATTGTATCTATGATGAATATCCAAATTCCATCCACCAACTTCAGATATGCTCATATCATGGCCGCTTAGTTTGGTAGTTTGTACGTCCCATATGATGTCCTTGCAGTCACTGTACTCATATCCAACTTTGACTATGGCGTTCGTTACTCCATAAACCCGCTGTCGGTAAACGTTCAGTCTATTCCAGGCGTAGGTGAATTTGATAACTGGATCGGCCTCGAAAACTTTTTCGAAAAGTATACCTTCTATGGTGATTCTTAAATGGATCAGTTTCAGATCTGATGGAATTTCATCAGGCGTCAGTTGGAGTTGAATAGTGGACAGGTATCCGGCAGCGCGCGAACTGTGGTAAACCAAGTTCAGTCCAGTTCCGGGAATGCGAAGGCTTTCTTGCACTACTTGAGATTCTGCCAAAATTGCGCTTTTGTCGGGACATGCACCTTGGAAGCCATGCTTCCACGTGGCGAGGACAACTGGCTTCATGGTATCGTAGTCGTGGGAGCTGCATGGCTGAGGTATGATGTTGACAGTTCTTTCCTCTCCAGTTGTCATTATGACATTATCAATTATAACCACCTCATTCCAAGGAACGAAAACTATGCGACTTTGCGCACTAAAGGGTGACCTCCCGAACTGGAGCGTAACAGCTCCACCACCGTTAACGAGGAGATCAAACCAACCGTCATCTCGTGTGAGAGTGAAACCTTCTAGAGGAGTACTGGTACTGACTCTAGCTCCCATAAGACCAATTCCCATGGGCGTTGTTACTCGGCCTCGAACGACAGCTGAACGACTGTGAAAAAATTGTGGGTTAAACAATTAGTTGACAATTTCTACTTCTACAAATAAACATAGAACTGAAGCAAACTAAGAGAACACGAACACAAGTGGATGTGACACACACAAGAAACAAGCACAAATAATATACCAAAAATATCATCGAGTGATTTTTAAACTATATATGTTACTACCTCTACCTAATTGGTGATTTCAATGGCATCCAGCCTTACCTCGTATTGAAGTGGTTCCAAAATACACTGAGCAGCAAGAACGAAGAAAGTGAAATTGATGAATTAATAATAAAATAAGTTGAAGTTGAGGAGCTGCTTGTTTGAAATCATTTAGAGCTCTACGGACGCCTGCTATCATGTTTAATTAACGAGCAGATTTACTAGTGATTTGAAACTCAACAAGCAAGTAAGAGAGTCCAGTGAAAGAATTACATATATGGGAGTGTGTTAACATGGGGCACAACAATGCGGCTAGTAAAAGTCTTAACAAATAACATAAAAACATGTAATTTTATCAAACATTGAGAATAAATGGAAAATTTGATAGCTTACTAATAGGGAACTCACCTTTCATTGAATGTTTCTTGTCGAGCATAATTCTGTAGACTTCCCTCGTCTATGAGAAATTTCATTCTTTCAAAAAAGGAAGCAGTTATAGAGGGCGGCTGTTTACGCAAGAGAATGTCTATTGGTTTTGGTGCAGACACACATAATTGGCTGCTTTTGCATACGGGGTTCATGCAGCATTCTGGGTCCTCGCAATCCACAAGTCCATCTGTATAATAAAAATGAAGTAGATCGAATATTTGAACTGATAATCAATGAGGAAAATTACCTTTATCATTGTCTCTCCCATCGTTGCAATTTTGTTCTAACAAGATACTGCAATCAGGACCATCCCATCCATTATCACATCGGCATTCCCACATACTTTCCGTGCTGAATCGACACTGACCATGAGCTGAACAACTGTTTGGGCAACCTTCTATAGTACAGTGTTTTCCATTCCAGCCAGTTACGCAGAGACAGGTTCCATTTTTACACTGACCATGCTCGTTGCATCTGGGATCACACTGTTTGAGGTTACAGTATTCCCCTGACCATCCAGGATCACACAGACACGATTCCGAAACACAGTGGCCGTGATTACCACAGTCCAAGTCACAAAGTTCT
The DNA here is from genome assembly GCA_015342105.1 of Leptinotarsa texana. Classification (NCBI taxonomy): domain Eukaryota; kingdom Metazoa; phylum Arthropoda; class Insecta; order Coleoptera; family Chrysomelidae; genus Leptinotarsa; species Leptinotarsa texana. The sequence continues at coordinate 13,126 of WOGN01000149.1, read as the reverse complement.
AGAAGAGAAAAAGTAAATGAATATTAAAGTTTAGTTGGTTACAATAACAAAGATGAGTATTTCTCAAAAAAATCTACATAATATTGGATTCTTCTAGGTATTATTTTTCCAATATATTAGACAAGTGTCATCTGCAAATATTATACCTTCTACTGTTTATTCTAGATGTAGAATTTACATATATAAGATCAACAAACTGATTCAAGAATGGAGCCTTGAGAAAGACAACATTAAGTAATCCTCAAGGTATATAAACTCAGTAATACTGAATCTGTGGAGTAATTTTCAAGGTTTTCGAATAATTTGCTGTGTACTGATATCTTAATAATTTTAAAGAAGACTGACGAAATTTAAACATGCGTATTGTGCACCTATAACTAGTTTTACCCAGGCAGTTTTGATTTTTCAGGTAGCGTGTTACGAATATTAAATTTATTAGTATCAAAGGTGTAGGTCTTAATTTCACTCCTAATAATTTTCAACCTAATTTTTTTGAATCCTGAAATTTTTTTTCGTTCCAATCCGTTGATACTTTCTTCTGCCATTTCAAATTAGTTAGTTAAAGGTCATTTTATTTATGAGAATTATGTTGAAATACAGATAGTGGCAGATAAAGGGCCAACTTTGATGAAATAACTATTGAATTCTTCACAAATTTTTGCTCGATTTTGAATTCTCCTGTTTTAATAAACGTCTATTATCTACTACCTTTAGTTTTCTTGTGCAGGATAGTAACACAGTAGTATTAAACAGTGGTAAGAATGGTGCCTTACCTCTTGAACAATCATCACCAGACCATCTGGGTTCACAAGTACAAGTTTGAGATTCCAAATCGAAAGTTCCATGACCCGAACAGTCGGGAAGACACTGTAGCGCATCTTTATCCATTTGACCACAGTCCAAACCTTTCCACCCCTTCTTGCAAATGCATGCACCTTCCACACAATAACCATGGGAAGAACAAGTAGGATGTGGACAGTCAGCTGCGAAAAAATGCAAACAGTATTAATTTCAGAGTCGAAACAGTTAATTCACAAGATTACTGGAGGCGTTCGATGGAATCAGTGTTTTACAAAAATGAGAAACTTATATTTAATGCCTAAAATAGAACATTACCCTCTTCGCAATATTTTCCTTTGTAGCCACGGATGCAGTTGCATTTTCCGTTCGCGCAATGTCCGTGACCATTACAATCTGGCACTTCGCACTCGTCATGCCTTAGCTGGCATTCCTTCCCTTTCCATCCAGGATTGCATTGACATTCTCCATTGATGTATTCCCCGCGTTGGCTACACAGCACCGGACATACACCTAACAGAAAGACATTCAGTCATGCATAGGCACAAGCGAGATGGTTAATTGCTCAGGAAGATACTTGAGGTTACGAGCCACAAATTTTTTGATCGTTGTCTAAGTATACTCACTCTCGCTACAGTCGTCTCCTCCAAATCCAGGATTGCACTGACAGTGACCCATTAGACATTCCCCTTTTCCGCTACAACCATTTGGACAGTTATGAGTCATGTCATCGGCTACAGCGGCAACGAATGTTACTTCTTGAGGATCTCCATCGTCGTTGTACAAGGATAAGAACCAGTGACCTTGCTCCATGTAATGCGTGACTTCCTTTTTCACAGTTGATTGCTGGAAGACACAGAAAATACAAGTCAGAATGGATATTCTGCTAAAAAGCTACAGAAGAGTTCATAACTGAAGTGACTTGTAGCAGTATAATAAACATATACAAATCAATGCACCAATTCCATACTTCTAACAGGGCTATAATACTAGCATGGGCCACGTTTACACGGCATCTTGAAGGAGAATTACCAACAACCAACATTACTGAAATTAATGTTAATGCTTTTGTAAATACCGTTTTCTTCGAACGTTTGCAAACCAGTTGAATAATGCTGAATCGTTTGAAAAATAGATAGGATTCTGATAGGGATATATGTGCATCATATTTTTCAACATTGGACCATAATATTTTATTAAAAATCCTGCATCAACTAGTTATAACAGGATTGTGCTTTCAAAATTACCTTTCAATGAGAAAAAAGTTTGTTTAAATCGATTTGAAACACAACATTATTTGGTGTGGTACACCACAAAGACTAATTCTTTAACCTTTCCTTTTCAAGTTACCACCTGAATCGGAAATTGTTACAAAATCTGAAATTTTAACCTCTGATGTCTATTGTCATAGGTCATTAAACATGTAAATGGTTTTCAGTGACGAAAACTAATGTCGTTAATGTTGATAGCCCCTCCCCATCACTTATCAAATCACAGAGAGCTCTATAACTGTTCTAAAGCTTTTTGAAGCGCATTTTTTTCAAGGATTCATTGGATTTGCAAATGATCAGTAATATAGCTGAAGCTACCACATCAGGGATAGCTTCGTTAAAGATGTATAAAAAAAAGTAGACTCTGATGTGTCTGTAATTCTCAAAAATCATAAAAAATTATATTAGAGGTTAGTAAACGGAAATATATCATATGTTTATAACTGTAAACAGTCTACTCACATGAGATGCTCGTGTTGTTCTTGCTTTGAACCCGCTAAGGACTTCTAGGATGTGATACTGCGTATGAGTAGGCAATGCATTTCGTCGGGCGTAAACTCCAATACTTGCTCCTCTAGGAATATTGTAGTCGAATTGAACGTAGGCAGCTTCTGATTGATAGAATTGCATGTTCCAGTATCCATAAGGGGGGATTTCTTTGGATAATCTTTGGCCTAAAGAGATTTGGGAAAAGGTCGTCCCGTCCGGTGGGAACGATTGAGCCGGAAAAGTACGGGCACCTAGAGCATAAAAAATCATTAAAACTGATCCACGCTTTCTATAAATTTTACTACCAGATGTTGATTCATGCATTTAGACCTATATACACCATGAGCAAGCAATACTTTTATAATCATATCTGTTGTGGAGAGAGAAGTTAAGTAGTACTGAACACTAATTATTATTGAGTTATGGAAGCAAATGAAATTTCTGTACAACATATGAAGTGAAGAGTAAAAATTAGTGTATAAATACAGCTACAATGTAACCATAAAAAAGTTACTTATTTTTCTCGATGTATACTAGAAGGGAAATTGACCGTTTCACTTATAGAATATTTCTTCAATGCTTTTGACGGTTGAGATATAATTTGTCATTAGAAAATACAAAGATGATAAATATTTTTTTAGATACATTCAAGTTATTTTGAAACATACTTCTTAATAATTGACTACGTTGAGAGGACTAGCATGTGGAGGTGGTAAAATACAGCCAAATATTCTCCGTTTTTGTCAATAGAACTGAAGAAAACAAAATGACCACTGGTGTTTTTATTTGATAATTGACCATTTTTAAAGTTCACATTACGAGACATCATTATTTAATACTCATTCAATAGATATTCAATGCTCGTCGATTGCCTCCATATAAATGACTGTTTTGCAACAAAAGTTTAAATGAATTACGATAGTTAATGAAAATGATCTTATTTCCAAATTATTTTCTTTAAGATATTTGGGTTTGTTAACTTTCCTAACTACTAGTGGAAACTTAAGTATAAGCAGAAAATCATGAGCTATAACTACCAAAGGTGCATCTGGGTCTAATGTAAAATGTGTTGACTTCCAAGCAGTATTAGGTGAATTATGATGTTTTCAGTGAAGGTATTTTTGATAAACATGCAAAATTCATACTGGTAGGTTAATTTACACAAAATGTAAGTCAGACATGCATGTGACTAGATGAAAATGCAGATAATTTTATATACTACTTATATTTGAATGCAGTAATGAATGGGTTGGATCTGTGATTTATCGATGAAAATTAGCTTAGCTGAGCAATCACTCTGTCATACCTTCTAAAATAAGAATGGTGGGTGGTGGTGGCAATTTCGTAGTTATTTCTGGGCAAAACGTCGACCAAGTTTCAGAGGTCGAAGGTACACTAGTTGAATCTGTGGTGGAAGAGAGTTCAGCATACGAATCAGTAGTAACGTTAGAAGACACTGATTCTGTACTACTTGCGCTGTTCTCGGTAGTTGATATGTTCATCGGCAGTATTACTGCACTGTCATAATTGTAGTCTTCATTGCTGAATGATTCTGGAAATGTATTATAATCTAGACAAGGACAGGAACACTCACAAGCACCACCAGAACTATCTTTGATACTATTGAAAGCTTTGGAAGCTGGTGTTACATGTTTATCTGACACTTTAAACGACTCTTTCGAGTGAACTTCTTTGGTATCAACATTAACACTCGGGTCCTCATTTCCGTCAGTTGGCACAGACACCGAAAGCACATAAACAGATTGCTCAGTATAAGGATTGTTAACATCATGACCAGCTGCTATGGTTAAATTTATAAAAAATCTTTTGGATGCCATGCTGGAGTTGTGTACGGGAGGTAAATCTATTACTTTCACTCTGGGGCTAACGGGTTTAACATTGTTAGTTTCGAAATCATTTATTGCCTTGATGTTAGTAGAGGTGTTATGAAAAACAACGGGGTCATTGAAGTTGATTTTTTTCACGCCCATTTCGGAATCTAAAGGAAGAATGGACAAGTTGGCATCCGTCAACTCTTTAGAGTTTTGAGTTTTGGAGTCGATACTTTTGGAATTGTAGGTTGCTTTGGTTTTTTGAGGATCTGATAAAGTATGGTTGTTCATTTTGATGATGTGAATATCGCTATCTTCCTTGATGAAAAATAAAGGCTCATCGTTTTGAAATTCTGAAGATTTGTAGTCTTTATGATTTTTGTTTATTTCATCATAAAATTCGCTGTCTAATCTGAATAGCGAATAATCTGATTCACTATCATCGTTATCAGTAAATGGTTCCTCTGTAAGGGCCTGATTTTCCTCAGCTGTCAGTGGTTCTAGAGTCGATTTAGTGTTTGCGTAATCAAACTGTTCCACACTTTCTAATTCTTCATAACTACTGGAATCTTTGTCGGAGTCCACGATAGCCTCCATTTCGCCAGCTTCATTTGTATAAGCAGATGGTACTGTACTCTCGAACCCTTGATGGGTGGTATCTGAAAATTCTTGAGTGAATTGGGAAGATGTGTCGGTAACAAACTCAGTCGTAGCTTCATTGTTCTCAGTATCTTCACTTGCAGATATATATTCTACAGCCTCATTTTCGACAGATAGTGAACTATTAGTTGAAGATGCAACATCAAGAAGTGTAAAGTTTCTCGAAGTGAGATTGTTCGAGTCATGCAAAGGTTTAATCGTACTATCATGCAAACTATCGAGTGTATCCGGTCCAAGAGTACTAGGGGCGCTACTGGTGTTTGTGGCGGCAGTCGATAACACAAAAGCATGCGGTGTACCTAAAATCTCTCTACGTTTTCTGGAATAGGCAAGTTTGTATTTACCTCCGGAATTCGAAGTTTTCGGTCGAGTCGATGTCGAAAGGTTCGTTTCGGACGGGGCCGTTTTTGAAGCGGGGACGATTTGCGTGTTGTCCCCCACGAGCACCTCACAAGGTTTCGTATTCTGATATGACCAGTTTAACAAACTCGATACTGAAATTGAAAAAAAAACATTACATTTTGAAGCCAAGAACCAGAGTAATATAAAAAAAACGACATGAAAACCAAATGACAGTCAATAAATCATGTCAAACAAGCAAAAAATAATATTAATATAAATGAAATTGCTTCAACTGAAGATGAAATGGAATCAGATGAATAATTCTAAGTAAATAAAAGCTAGTCGTATAACCAGTATGGAAGGTGTCACTAAAGTACCACTTTATACCAAAATCTGAAAAAAATATTCTATGAATTTCACTGAAGTGGTGTTTTGGTTCTGTGTTATGTTCAACCAAAGTGTCTATTAGAAGACAAATCTCCAATTTTTCTTCGATATTCCAGACTATCGAGGTTGCAAGTGATATTCACGTCTCCAATCAGGCGGATAGCTCTTTTCTGAATGGAATCCAGTAGCGACAGGATATGTTTGGGGGCGAAGCTCTTTACATGACAACAATACTCCAAAGAAGGTCTGATCTGAACTTTATAAAGTATCAAAAGTTGCTGAGGTGTGTAGAGTTTTCTGGTTCGAAAGAGTGTTACAAGCTTTTGAGAAGCAGCCTTTGCAATTCCAGCGACATGATTGTGCCAAGAAATATTGCGTATGCGAAAGATCTCTGTCAGTTGATCTTCTTTACAGAATCGTTAGTGAGCAAGATTTCTTTAGGATGAACTGTCAATCAAGGTTTTTATAAAGACGTTCTTGAAAGGCTCAGAAAAAGAGTTCTGCGTGCGCCCTAGGCCACAGTGCCCTTCTGACGTCAAAAGGTATTCCTGTGGTTCCCCAATCCCCTATTCACCCTGATCTAACTCCTTGTGACTTTTTCCTTTTTCCTCATCGTTTCGGGATTCATCAAAGACAGTAACGAACAAATGCAATCGATAATTATACTTCCATCAATTGTGAATGTATTTGACGTAAACTCCAGAATGTAATTGTTTACACTGAGAGTAAAAAATTGGTGAAGGGGAGTGTAGACGTATTTTTTCAAGTACAGGTATAATCTCTGAATATACAATTGAAAATAAGCTTCTTATGTTTCTAACAAAGAAAATAAAACTCAAATAGCATTAGATCGTTATCAAGAGCAAATAATTTAGTAAAGTAACAAAAATCTGTGAATTACTCTATTCATTTCCTTCCCTGCTTCTGATGGACCACAAACTAATCATACACTTAATTCGGAAAAAAGAACATAAATAAATATGAAGAATATTCGATTCAGGGTCACAAAATTCGAGCCAGAGTCAATTTGTTTTCAACCTATCAATAATCTTATATTGAAATTACTATGGATCTTCATCAAGTAAGGGCCGAATCAATCAGAAAAATAAACTTGTAGTTATTCAGAGCAAATGATGGACAAATATCATTGGTAGTCGCATCAGAAGTAGTGTAAAATAAAGTTCTTGAATGATAGGACAAAAATTTGAAGAAAAATGTTAGCGAAATTGTTATAAGGTAAACTTGACATATTAACTTACAACATTTTGAAGATGATAACGGACGTAAAAAAGTCGAGTCTAATGGTAAATGACACTTTGTGTTGGCTACCATGCATACATGAATTATATGTGTATTGAATATTTATGAATATGTTTACTTATTTCAGAATTTCGAATTTGAAAATATTTCATCTTTGCCCCATTCATTTGTTCTCAACAACAACAACAAAAACTTTGGCCCATATCATTCACAACTGTCATTACTGCCAATATTGCGGCCATAAATCATGTCTTGGATTTGGAGCAGACCCTTAACTTTTTACAGGGATTAGGCCCCTTTCAAACCGGGGCTTTATTTGTAACAATCGGCTACCTAGCAAATCTGATTTTTAATTATCATTCAACCAGGCGTACCCAATACAGAGCATGAGGGTCGACATAATCTGTTACCTGGAATACCCTGAGATGAAACAGATGAAGATAGGTACGAGTAGTTATTTCGAGTAGTCTGTGTAAGATTCACTATTTCACATGATCTATTGTACGGAAAGAGAAAATTAACTCGATTTATCAGACAAAACAATTGCAGTTTTGCTTTCGTTTGAATATATAAAGACGTTTTTTCTTACAAATAGAGTATGGTAAAGTAGAGTAATTTATCCATTGAGATATTAACAAGTTTCTAGATAAGAGAAGCCACCTAAGCTGGACTTGTGTCATTAAATCTTTTTTCACCTTTTAATTGTAGATATTATTAAATAATTTAATATATATTTATATATACTATATCATACTACTAACACCTAATCAAATATCATGCCTTTAATATTATAAACACTTGATAATGAAAATGAAGAATGAAGTAACTGAAGAAAAAAAGGAATGAAATATAAAATGAAGTAGTTTTCGAGAAAGAAAATGAGAAACAATGAATGCGCTAATCTAGGACCATTTTCATATTTTGGTGAAAGTGTAATTTAACGTGTTTTTTCACTTGTATTTCAAAATAGAAATGAACAAATTTCTGTATGTCAGTTGTGTCATTCGACGGTTATTATATTCATGACTGACGAGAGAACAGTTTTGATGGTTTCTGGTCCAGATTCTGCATTGAATGCATATCATTTTCTGAGATCAAAAATTCCTACGAAATTTATATATAAGTTTCCGAAGTCTCTTAGTTGTGTGATTTATATGTTCCTTCCACAGAATATTTTGATTAACCATCACATCAAGAAATTTTATATGAATTGTTTTTTATCATAGGTATCTTCCCAACTGTTTTGGTTAATATATCTCAAGTTATATAAACTGTTTATGTAAAGCAAGAAAATGGTGGCTCTAGTACCGTTCCTTGTGGTGTGCCCATGATTACTAATAAAGAGTCAATCATGTAGTTCGTAACTTTAGTGATTTTAATTCTGTCATATTGGGGTATTTTTTGACAATGTCAAAAGAAAGGCCTGTTATACCATTGTCCTCCAAACATTAGAATGAAATGTTATGATTTACAATATCAAATTCCTTGGCCAGATCTAAGAATACTGCTACACATTATTGTTTCATTCGAGAACCAATTAAAACATTATTAGTTAATTCATGAACTTGCCTTTCCAGTGGATACGTTTTTTCTGAACCCAAACTGGAATTCGGAGAAAATTTTGTTGTCACAATAGACCATGATTCTTTTTTGGAGACATTTCTCAACTTGTTTGGCGAAATTATTGATCACAATTATTGGTCTATAAATTATTTGCCCATCTTTTGTTGTTGTCTGACTTGAATGTAGGTGTCGTGATAACCTTCCAGGAAGCTGAATGAGGAATTATTCCTTTCATGAAAATCAAATTTACTATTTCAAAGAAAGGAACCGCTGAATATTGAAGATATTTTTTTGTTAAGTCCACATTTATTTCATCAGGACCTGCAAACGTATAATTAATCAGTTCATAGCCTAATTTTATCATCTCAGATTTTGTTACGAGGTTAAGAAAAATTGAGTTCGCAGTGTTGATACTATTGATGAGTTTTTGTGTTGAAATTTGGGGTTTTTAAAATTTTATTAGATATGTTATTACCAACACTCACGAAAAATTTGTTAAAATAATCAGCCATTTCATTTTCTGAAGCTAATTACCAGGCTGTATTTAGTGTTTTCATTAAAAGTCTTGTATAGTTTGTCTAAGAATGTTAGTGAGGGAAGCTTTTGTTTTAGAAAAGTTCAATACCCTGTATCTTTTGAACAATGTGTTTCTGGTCCTATGTTTATATGAACTTTTTTTTTAAAATAAAATTAGCTCCTGAACACTTTTTTCCATCGCGATTAAAAACGTATTTTGTATCCTCGAGAACTGAATGCGTTTTCTGTATTTTAAAGAAACGGCCTTTTGTTAAAAAACTATCATTCGACAACATGAATTCTTACCTGAAATGTATGAAAGAGCCGCAGTCAGCACCACCGAAAGTGTGATGAAGGCGATGGCCGTGATTTTCCACGTGCATTTGGACGCCAGCCCTTTCCTGAAGTGAAACCGGCTGGCCTGTGGAAAGTGCGACGAGTTGGGCCTCCGCAAGTTATTTCGGACGGGTAGGACAGGTACCTGGGCCCCATATGGCATGGTGCCGCCGCATCTGTCGGCATTCTTCATATCCTTCGAAGGACTGCTGCAGGACGAGTTCGATTTGTAATCGATCGTAGCGTTTTTGTTCGTCGAGTGATCTGCAAAAGGCGGAATCGAGAGCGGTTATGATGATGCTTCGAACAGATGTCGAGATTAAGTTTTTTTCTAGGTAATTATAGGTGGTATCAGATGGTTAGCGCCGGGGTCTTGAAGGTTCGGTGATTTTTCAGTGTCTACGGGCTTGATTGAAATCTTTTTTGAAAAACATTAATTGGAAAACGATTATATTGTATGAAGTTTGGCATTACGTCGAATTGACGTGCATTTGTCAAATTAAAAAGGGGAAGTTACCCACATTTTTTGTATATAGATGAACAAGTAGACAGCCAAAACCTTTCTTTCCCACAAATTTACAATACTGACGGCGTTATTCTTGACTGTGATTGCTTCAAATCCACTAAAATTAAACATTACTATGAATTTGCAATATTCAATATTGAAATTATTTTCTGAAAATACAAATTCTGATTAGAAAATAATTGAATCCATTTCACCCTCCATACTAAAAACAGATATTGAGTTGAAAAGGGTATATTTTTGCGAGGGATTAGTTTTTAGGAGAGAGGTTTTTAGCTTCCACTTCTCCAAATTTATGAATGAAATGATTGCTTCGTCTTGTAATATCATCGGAAACGATGCTGACGAGGTAGTATACAAGTGTCTTATTCCGAAACTTCGAGGTCCGCTATTGACAGTGTTCTGTGTAAGTGAAATTTTAACATTCTTTCGTATATTATATTGTGTAGATTGGAGTAGAAACTGAATAGAAAAAAGACATTTTCGTATAATATAATGTTCATATGAAATAAGAGTTGTTTTGAAAGAACTGTTTCTTTTGTGTAATTAAATGTTCATGTGAAAGTAATTGTTTCAGGAGGGTTCTTCCTTTCAGTTTGTATATGAAAGTAATTTCTATGCATGAGCTACACATCTTCATAAAGAGTTCATTTTGCACTCAAATGCTATCTTCCTTCATTTGGAAGTTCCCCACAATTTTTTGTATAAAGATGAAGAAGCTAAGAAGCTTTTTTTCAAAATACATTAGAGATATTCTATATTCTATATTCATTCCCTCACACTCCTTTAATTTTTTGAGAATTTTGGCGAAATGGGGTTTTCAATAATTTTAAAATACAAATATAAATAAATAATAAAATACAAAATAAAATACAAATTATAAAACAACCATAATTAATTGGGTCCAATGCGACTTCAGTGGGTAATAAATATTGGAATTGTTTTTAAAACATAGGTATTTTGAGTTCATAATGAAGAACAAGTTATCTCCCTTCGAAACTCTTTATTTCACTCTTGTTATTTTCTCAAAATATTAGTGGAATGTGTGTTGAGAAACCAAATTATTTTTCTGAAAATGTATATTCTGGCTAGAAAACGGATATTGAGATATTTTATAGAGAAAAAAGTAATTCACTTTTCATACCACCTTTACTCTTGCCATTTTCCGAGAATTTTTGTGAGTCTAAATTGTAATAATAATAATAATAATAATAAATATAATAAACAAAAAACTCAACATAAGTTAGATATTAAAACTAGCAAGTGAAATAAAGGCCGAAGTTCATTGTTAGTAATTCAATACATAACGGAACATGTTTTCTGAAAATGCAAATGCTGGCTATAAAATCATTTATGAATAAAAAAATTATTCACCACTCAATACCCCCACCTTACTTCAGTTATTTTCCGAGAAGTTCCTGCAGAATATATTGGAATTATTGGATATGTTCGTCACAATACTTTCATCAGGTTTTAGGCGAACTAGGCAAAGTTTAATAGTTGTATATTCAGCTGTATTTACTGTTGTCAAAATTTTATGATATTCCTCAATTTTTAAGAAAGAATTGAAAAACTTTCGTGATTTTCACGTAAATGAATAGATTATTATTAATCTAGGTAATACTGGTACTTGGTAACAGTACATTTAGTTCATTTAGTCCATGGCCTAGCAGTCCGAATCTTCAAGTTAAATATCCCGCCATGTCAATATATTCCTGAATGTTTTGAAAACAGAAATGAAGAAGACAATTTTTGATAGTAGATCAAATTCAAAAAACAAGCACTTTTCTCAATCACCAGAACTTCATTACCACCCGCGTCGAGAAAAGGATTGCGGTTCTGGTGCTTGCTCCTGGATTTAATCTATGATAGAGATTCCAGTGCTTACCTTTTATTAGATATATTATTGTTGGAAAAGGCATAATTTCGAATTCTCATGATCTTTTCCTGGTACCCAAACACTTGGCAACTAAATAACCCCAAAAAAGATTCACATATGGAATGAGGGAGTGAAATTAACCATGAAATGTTCTTTTGAGGGTCATCATGTCGACCACACAGTTTAATCGTCTCAGAATAAACAAATTATCAAAAAGTTTCGTGGTCGCAGCTTTCTTACGATCAGTCCAGGTAAACCTGCAACTGATCCTAAAGTCTTGATGAATATTGGGATTGCAGAAAACAATTAAATTTTGAGCTTTTTGTTCCGAGTATTTTGTTTATTTGGACACCAAAACCCTGTAGCTGATAAACTTTTCAAGATATCTTTCAACATATACAAGAATTTGATTTCTTATAGGTTTCCCCACTTTGTTGTACATTATTTAGGTTAGCTTATGATACTTCTATGTTGTAACGGTTTCCTTTGTGCAATAAAAATTATTATTATTACTATTCTTTATATCGACTATAAACTTGAAATTTCGACTCTAATCTCGAGATCTTGACTATTATCTCGGAATTTTGAGTTCAACTTCGAAATTTCGACTTTGAACTTGTAATCAAACTCGAAATTTTTCTAGATTAAACTCGAAATTTTGAGAAATATAGAGATTAACCTCAAAATTCCAACTTATGATGCATTGTTTGGAACCTTTTGTGTAGTAATGAGTATTACTGGAGTTCTTTCCCAACACCAAATCGTTATTTTTAATACCTCGACACGTGTTTTGATCACCAAGTGATCATCTTCAAGAGGAAGATTAAACTGGAAAGTTTCCTAAGCTAAAGCTAATGAATGCACGTGGACAGCACAAACGTGCTCGGTTGAATTTTTTAGTGCATTGTCTATTGACTTTTCCTCTAACACATGATAGGTTCAAAAAAGAAAAACGTACAATACAGGAAATACCAGCCACTAACGGTTTCTCGAGGGGTATCGTAGATGACATAATAAGGAAGAAGTTTAGGTTAAGAATGAACGAAATATCGACTTTCAGAAAGGACAAATACCAAGATAAGTACATCTCAGTTCCATACCATTAATATTCGACGAACTTTGGAAAGATTTTCAAGGAAGGTGGTTTTTAAAAAAAGTCATACACTACAGAGTCTTTTGGGAAGTCCAAAAGACAAAGTCGAGAATTCGGAAAAGTCTGGAATTTACGAAATTGAATGTAAGGACTGCGATGCAAAATATTATGGACAGA
>WOGN01000148.1:0-30912 GCA_015342105.1 Leptinotarsa texana | reverse complement strand
TACTTGTACTTCTCTACATCAGAGGATTGTCGGAAAGGATAGGAAGAATTGGGTCCAAGTATAACATCAGAACCTGCTTCAGATCTGGGAACACTATCCGTAGCAGTCTCAGGGAAATCAGGCCACCACACGCGGAATGCGATTTCAAGAATTACATTTACCGGATACCCTGCGAGTGCGGGAAATCCTATATCGGTGAAACTAAGAGGCCATTGAAAGTCCGCATTGCCGAGCACAAGAAACACACACAGCGAGGAGAAACTAGCAAATTGGGAAAAGCAGAGAATGCTTGGACTCATCAATATACCATCACCCACAAGGTGGAGTATGTTGATGAGCGTAGAGATACGCTAGTTTGGCTAAATCAAGCGGAAAATGGCCAACTCCCGCCAAACGGCCAGCTCCCGTTAAACCAGTGAAGCGGGGAGAGGGAAGAGGGGATAAGTAGAAGCTCTCAAGTGAGATATAAATAGTCATCTTTCGGAGAAATAAGTCCAGTCATCGAAACGTAGTGAAGTAACTTGGCTTAAAATATTTTAATTTTTATTTCTTTTTAAATTGTTCATTTTTCAATTGTTGCTTGTTTTTCATTTCATTGTTATTTCAATTCAGAGTTTTTTTCGCATTTCCGAAATTGTTTTCAATTTTATTAATTCTTTCAGAGAATTCAAACCATTTTCTATCATACTCGAGAATGGAAGTCCGAACTAATGAAATTCTTCAAAACTTCATTTGGGGCATTACATATTTTCGTAAAGGTGTTATCTATTTCTGATATTCATTCACACAATTTATATGTACTTGATATTCAAAAATTGTTCAATTAATAACAGTCCATTTTCACTGATAACTATTCCACATAACTCCAAAACGATAGTTGAGCATTTCAGTAACTATAGCCACTTTTTGATGGGTTTTTTGACTTTGAGAAATGTCTCAGTGGCTTATCGGTGTACAATCACTATCCTAAATATTGCAGAGGATCTACTTTTCAACCCATATGACGACCCAATCCAAAAACGAATCGTTTTGGTTGCGCAAAGGCAAAGAAGCCCACTTTCCGAGCTTTTTGACCTTTCTTACACATTTTGAACCATCAAAAACCATATGGGAACTGACGGCCAGTCCTTTAGCTCTTTCGCACATCGTTTGTGAGTCTTCAGCAGGGTTCTGAAATCATTGTCCTGGATTATTGTAGGTCGACCGCTTCAGAGTTCATCTTCGAGGCTAAAATCTGTGGAATGAAATTTCGGAACCCATCGTCGACAGAGGGTTCATTAACACTATCATTACCAAATGACTGGGTGATTTTTCGGGCTACTTCAGCAAAGTCTTTGTTCAATTTGAATTCGTGGAGAAGAATTAGCCGCTAATCACTTAACGACATCTGAAGAGCTGAAAAGAGTCAGAAAATAAAAATTTTTTGAAAAAAATAATAGCATCAATCTATACAGTAGCAAATTTTCTATCGATCAGCTAATACCACGAAACATTAGAATACATATTTATTGAAATATGGAATTTCAAAAACAAAAGACATTAAAACGGACAAAACTTTAGAAACAACCCAATAGTATATTGGCTTGCTGCCCTGCGAAATATTTACTTACAAAATGCGCGCAGAAGGCAACCTTCATTTATATGCAGTTTAATATACTCCATTCAACTTCTCCATTTCCGTGTAAATGTAGCACAAAAGATACATTTGCATGTTCATTTCCTGTTTGTCTGTTAGATAACATGAACATTACTTTAAAATATCTAGGGGATAATGGCCCTACAAAAATATAAAGTAATCGTTATGTAGTGGAAGTTTTCCAAACAGGTGTGGGTGTCCTATGTAGTTACGGAAAATGTGATTTTATTATCAGTATTGTTCAACACAAACGTTATAATAGATCTCCTTATAACCGGAGATATTTCCGATTAAGCATTCGGTCGAACATTCGATATTTATTTTTGTGACATTACTCATTTATTTTCTGTCAAAAAACTATCGAACGGCACATTGTTGATTGTTCAAACATTGCCTTGAAGGATTTTTTTTAATTATTTGTTTATTGCCATCCGTTACTCGGATTCAAACTCGACTCTACAGTATTATCAAAGGAAATAGTGGTAGGCTTAACTTCTCCGACGATTTTAGACACCATGATACTCATGAATGACTGGAAATTCAGCGTCCTATATTGATCTCGCATGATTCTGGTGTTTCTTGATTGTTCGTATGAAGGCAATTTCAACTAACTTCACAACAAAACCACTTCAAGATGCATTGTCAGGTGGAACAGCGCATCATCCCGAAAATTTTGCCTGCCTAGGAACCTATGCGACTGTATTTCAAGCGGAAATTTGGAAGAATCCAGCCTCATACAAAAGTCAATAAAAATATTCCCGGACAGTCAAGCGGCGTTGGAAACTCTTGGTTCCTACCGAGCAAATCGCCGAGAACGACTGTCTTCGATAAGAAGACTCAACAGATTGTCTCTGGTCTCGATTCCTGGCCATACTGACCTGGATGGCAATGAGGTTGCTGATTTTCTTGCAAAGGAAGGTGCTGCAAGCAGCTTTATGAGACCAGAACCGGCCATTGGCATCGCTTTAGGCTTCGCCAAACAAAGATTGAACACCTGGATGGCAAGAAGAGTTATGGACTTCTGGCAGAATCTTCCAGTATTGGCTCACTCCATGGTTTCTGCATGGTTTCCGACAAAAACCATGCAGAAGGTACTGCAATGAATATTTTCTACACGATTCAAACTGTCGGATATAATCCAATGCTATTCGTGGTATTAGCCAGGAAAGTAGTTGTTTTCTGATAGACGTCAGTCCATTCAACCTAAAGTATAGGTATATCCGAGACTGGCTTGAACATTTAAAGTTCATTTCTTTAGATTTGTTTACTGCCTAACTTCAAGCATAGCCCACTGACTAATAAGAAAGTTTTTCTTCCTCATTCAGAGGAATTGGGAACATTTCGGATACGCAGTTGGTTAGTACCTCGTCCACTAGATGGAGTGACATTTCTGTTGTTCGCTCCAGCTTAAGACGAGGAATGAAATATTCTGAAAGAATTTTGATTTTCAATTATGGAATATCCTTGACTTTAGGTCGGTGGTGGACACTATCTTGCACTGACGAGTGGCTAAGGAACCCGAAACCGGTCTGCAAGTGTGCCCGTTCCAAAATTGAAAGTCAATTATTTCAGTTGTATTGCCAATTGCATATGTAGGAAATTTTCTGTGAAGATTCTTGCACTGACGCCTGTCGGATATAATCCAACGCCTTTCATGGTATTAGCCAGTGGAGTAGTTATTTTCTGATAGGCGTCAGTCCATTCAACCTACTGTGTGGGTAAATACTGGCTTGAACATTTTAAAGTTCATTTCTTTAGATTCAATTCAAACTGAATGAATATTGGTACTTTGGTACTTTTGATGTATAATGCTCACTCAAATGAGCATCTTTGTAAATACTAGAAAATGCCGAATATCCCACAATATTATTGGGGAGGAGACGAATTTGAGAGAAATGTTCTGGTCACTTTCAAACTCTGAGATAACGAAGGAAGTTGGCAAAAAAGAAAATCAAAGATTATAATGAAAAATGTGGAACTACAGCTGCATTAACTTGGAAAGAAAAAAGATAAAGCAAAAATAAACATTTTTCAGCTAATAGTTACAGATCCATAAACATTCCATTTCTCATTGATATATTTTCAGAATTTATTTGAGAAAAACTTTAAAAATTTTTATTCATTTGTAAATCTTGAAATATTGATATCCTAAATCCGGTTATTCATTTCTAAATTGATTCGATAATACTTTCCACATGATAATCCAGAATATTATTCCTAAATTTATGGATTATCAAGAGAATTGAAGCTGAAATTGAATCACGGGAAAATTCAGTTCATTATAATTTGTTATCATTTCTACAATTCGATAACAATTTTGCGAATAATTATGAAATGAATTGTGTATGTAATGATGAAGTTTCAGCTGTGTTAAAAGCGTTTCAACTCAAACCATTCAAAACTACTGATATTGCTAACCTGTTCTCTTTATTCTTCATAAATGTATTCATTCCAAAATAGTTTTTTTTTATAATCACTCTCGAAGCATTAGTTGATAGAACTATTATTATGGGTTTTTCTAACTTCGTTTCGAAACTTTGGATACTGTTGACATTCTGTTGGATATAGCAGTCTAACAAGCGTTGCCTGGGTGCGCTTTGAAATAAGTTTGAAAAAGTTTTGTATACTAATGTATACTAATATAAATGTGAAAGATTGTGAGGATGAATATATGTATGTTTGTGGCTCTTTCACGACTGAACGGATTCAGATGAAACTTTACATGAATACAGCTTATACATCGGAATATTGGTTTTGTGTAATTTTGGTCATAATATAATGAAAAGTATTGAGTAAGTCGGAAAAATTCTTGCTTTCTGAGAGCCATCTTGGCGTACACTGCCTACACCGTTGGAGCTACATGCAGATAATATACTGTAAGATTGTTTATGCCAAATAGTTCTAAATAAAAGTTCGCGATAGCTTATATCAACCTCCATGTGGTAGTCACTGTATGCAAAATACTGAGTCATAAATACAATTGTATTGGATACTATTTTGCAATGCATATTTCAAAATATCTGTCAAATTCTTATAAAAATTGGTACAATTGTCGTTTTAAGTATTTAATGAACTTTGTCTTTTACACTATGTAATTTGAATGAATGTTTCAAAAGTTATCACGATAAGATTGAGTTGACGCAACGCAGTAAGGCATTACGCCTCGGGTGTACTGTGAGACGACGGGAAACGATGCGCCAGGGTAGAGGGGAGGTTTAAGCAATGAAACGCCATCGCCGAGAACGCGACCCAAAAGCAGTCAGACGCGTAAGGGCAGACGTCGTTGACGGTTGTGTTAGTATTGGGGATTTTTTTATCGGTAACATAATTCGATTCACGAAGCTATTCATTACTCACTGCAGTTGACATATTTCTTTAGTAACTGTATTTTTAAAGTGAAAATATAAATGAGTAGCTGTTGCCCATTTTTATATTAACGTACAGCCGTAGCTACTGAACCTAGAATCTAAAAATATGCAGGTAGGTTCTTTGTATAGCGTAAATAAGCATCAAGAAAGGAAATCAGTAATTTCCACTACCAAGGGGGAAAATAGAGATTCAAAAATTGTATTGAATTTCTTACATATACGTAGGGTTTTGAGGTTATCTTCATTTATCTTGTGGTTTAATTCTTGAAGAGGTTCGTACATTGCAGATATTTTATCCAAACAGACGTGTTCACTCAGTCTTATTTCAAAATTTCTACCGGTTTGGCCTGTATATACTGCAGAGCATTCGCCACATTCTATTCTGTATATACCTGATTTTTTCATTCTATTCCGTTTGGGTTTTGCTTTAAACAGGGTTCTACCTTCATTATTATTACTTGTGAAAGCTGTTGAAATTTTGTATTTACAGAAATAATTTTAAATATTTTCTGAAAGTAGTAATTGATGCTACTTTTCTTTACTATATTGAGTTCTCGTCAGTTTGAGTATAATTCACTCATAAGTGTTTTGTGAGATTTACCTGAGTTTACCTTTTAAGAAAACTGGTACCTAACGGTTCATTGGAATTTGCTTAATTATTTTTATTTCATATTGAAAACTCTTTTCCGGTACAGGGATTGCGAAAGCTCTGTTTATCATTGACCTAAACGCGGATAACTTACGTGAGAGCGGACTGAAAGAGACAAAGAGAATTGTACAGTCTGTGAACGTGTTTTTCCGGGTGATATTGAATTGAAAAGCATTATTAACTCTTGAAATATTCGAATCTAAGAAGTTGAGTTCCTTGTTTTGTTCGATGTCTACTGTGAACTTAATTTTGTTTCAAAATTGATTAATTTGTCTGTTTGAACCATCAAAACCAACCAGTACGTCATCCACATATTTGAACCAAAACACAATGTGTACCTGAAATATCAAGTATAATATAATCAACTAGGTATATTTCTATTCAAATTCAATAACTTCATAGTCACACCACATGTTCTGAATACATTGCACTGTGAAGTTTCGAGAATCGTTGTGAATGTTCCCAAAGATATATATTTCATAATTATTATCATCATTATAAAAGTACGCTCAGAGTGTACTCGAACTTTCACGCTTAACTCAGCATCCCATTTAGCAATCTTGGCATGTTTTTAGTACACAGTTGAACGACAATATGCTTCAAGCTTATCTAATTATCAAAAAGTTTGTTGAATAATGGGATGCATGTAATCTTGTTGAATATCCATACTAAACTAGCACAAGAGAATTCATCATATCATACTTTCTTATTTTTACCTAGGTTGAGTATTTCTACCTAGAATTTCATAATATTCTAGAACCAATTTTTTAATAAACATACTTCTTTAATGCAATTTCGAAACGTTAGTGAGACAATGATAATAGTTTTTCCACAATAAAATTGATTTATTTTATACGCCAGCCTATAGTTTTACATAAGATTAATGTACTACTGAACCCATTGTGCTCATAATATTTAACATTCATTTGTTGAAGTAGGAAATCCCTTGTATACAGTTTTTTGTACACTATGTACCCTTATATTCATGAAAATTAAATTATGATAAAAACATACAAATACTGTAAATAAAAAATAAAGAAGTGCTGCTATCTTAGAAAAATATCACAAAAAGTGTACTAAGAGAAGAACATTTAAAACAATCTAATTTATATCTATCTGAACCAATATGAATGTGAAAGTTTGTGAGGATGTATGTATGTTTGTGACTCTTTCACGCCTGAACGATTCAACGGATTTAGATGGAACTTCACATAAATCCCGCTTATACATCACAATAACATCAAGGCTACAAGTCACGAAGGTTTTGTGTGATTTTTGTGTAATTTAACGTTAAATATTAAGTAAGTAAGTACCGTTGTAGTTACATACAGATAATGTACCGCTCTTATATTAACGCACACCCGAAGCTACGTATCGCAAAATTTTGAAATATACAGGTAGGTTCTTTGTATAGTGTAAATCAGCATCAAGAAAGCTTATCAGGAATTTCCACCCCAAGGGAGGAAAATAGGGGTTTACAAGTTGTACTGAATTTTGTCAGTTCTGTAGTTGAAAACATCAGCAACTTCACTTGGCGCACTAGGAGGTAAGTAACAGGCATCGATGAAGAAAATTGTAAATATCTCGAAAACAATCACACAATCACGAAATTATGATTTTCCATGTCAAAAAACCCCATGTACCAAATTTCATGCAAATAACCTACTTTTGCGAAAGTTATATTTAAAAAACGAACCAAAAATTTCAATTTCAACACCTCCGAAACGAAGCATTGCCAGTTACAAATTTATATAGGCTTTTTTCTTAAAATTATTTCAGGAATACGTCACTTGAATATTTCAACGTACTAATATTATGTTTCATACATAATAATAGATCGCATTTTCAGTGTACCGGTTGTTTTGTTTGATTCGATAGTATAACTTTTGGACCTGCAAGAGTGACCTGAATTCCATCTGGCTTTTCAAAGTCATCGAATTAATTCTAAAAAAATAATTCAAATGTTTCGGGGTTTCATCACCTCTGTTTCGATAATATTTTCATGTATGTTCGTTTCCGAAAAATATTTGGCATCTTCTAGTGATTTCAAATTGACCTTGATGGGTCGATTTTTGTATATCATGAAGTATGGTTCTTTCTATTGTATTTCGCTTTGCCTGTGTGTTGTCCTGTGATTCATTCGAATTAAAAATAATAATATCGGATGCTCTACCTTGTCTGTCAATCGATCATTTCAGAAGTTAATTTCTGATGAAATTTCTGCTGCAGTTTTTTGTTTTCGTACTGGAGCTATCAATTGGTCATTGAAAAAGTTTTCATTAGAAAAAAATAAGAGCGATTTCGGGCGGAGGCAGACCTATAGATTTCTTCAGACGATACGAATTACAGAAAATAAAATAAACATAACGGCATCCGAGAGTACCTCAAGAATATGGTCGGCAGTCAACCCGCTAACTGAAAAAGCGGTAAATGCAAGCAGTGACTAGCGCCATCTATGTTTTAGACCCAAAACTTTTCAGCCTGAAGAGTATTGCTCTTATTTTGGTGCTTGTGAGCTTAGTGCATGACGTATATATTCTCACATCGTTGACACAGTCGCACATTACAATTGTTTTACCTTCTGGGCCCTTATTGCACTTGACACAGATTATTCTGCTCATATCTAAGGCATAGTTATTACTATCAAATATAGCATGATTGGAAGTAAAGCAAAGTGTTCCGTTTTCAAATCTCCCTTTCACAAACTCAATATTATAGCCCTTTTCGGTATAAAAAAATTTATTATCAGCAGGCTTAAGTAATAAGAATTTTGTGGCGTAGGGTTCATATGTTGCGGAATATGGATCATTTAACGTATTATGACTAGTAATAAAATACTTTATTGGGCATGGCTGGTGGTTTACTCTATCGATGTAAACGGATTTTGTTATGTATAAGAGTTTTCTCTTGAAGAGAATCAGAAAGCCAAAATCTTTCTTTCCCAGAATTTGATTTCTCCTAAAAATAAACCTAATTTGTTGAAATTTTGGTTTTCATGGTCTTTCTTCGGTTTCCGTTTCTCAATCTCCTTGAATTTTCGAACAAAACTAAAATAATTGACGTTTTTTCCACAGATAAAAACACAAAATATAATCCATGTTGTACACTTAACAAGAATAAAAATTATTTTTGGTGTCTCCTTTGACGTTTATAATAATTCATAATGAGTATCAATATTGATTTATTTTAATAATCCACAACGAATGGAGAATTAGCATGGCCATTCTCTGATCATACTACATGGACTGAAAAGTCTCGGACCAAATACATAGATGACGCTAGTCTTATTGCATTCACCGCTTCTTCATTTAGTAGTAACCTTCAATAGAAAGCTACTCATAAGTTTGTGAGTTATTGTGCTAAGAATGACACTACTTTTGTTATTTTCAAAAAATAAAAGGATCAAAAACAATTTAATATTTTAAATTTACACTGCTTGTTGGTGGAAAAATACCGTTCAAGCGGAGCAATGGCTTGAAAAGTGTTATAATAACTCCGTTTCATCAGAAGTAATAATCAAACGTTGGTTTGCTGACTTCAAACGTGATCATAGAGACACCGATGATGGTGAACGCAGTGGACGTCAAAATGAGGCCAGAAAACAACAAAAAGATCCACAAAATCGGTTTGAATGATCGAAAACTGAAGTTGCGTGAGTTAGCTGATATTGTAGAAATATCACAAGAACGTGTTGGCTTAATAGTGCATGAGCATTTGGCTATAAGAAAGTTCTGTTCAAAGTGGGTGCCGCGCGAGCTGACAAAAATGTCTTGTTGATTCATGATTAAACATAACAATCCGGAATTTTTGCGGCGATTTGTGTCAATGGATGAAACATGGGGTCATCACTTCACTCCGAAATAAAAAAAAAATCGTCATCTGAGTGGAAAGCAACTGGTGAACCA
Organism: Leptinotarsa texana; assembly: GCA_015342105.1. Taxonomy (NCBI): domain Eukaryota; kingdom Metazoa; phylum Arthropoda; class Insecta; order Coleoptera; family Chrysomelidae; genus Leptinotarsa; species Leptinotarsa texana. The sequence continues at coordinate 21,354 of WOGN01000148.1, read as the reverse complement.
CGTCCATAGCGCCTGAAAGCACAACAATCAACTGGTTATCAGAATTTCACATATTGTGCAGTGAATAATCAGTTCTCATTTTTATCAGGCTAGTATTGTAAATCATCCTTGTACACAACTGAAAATAAATAATAATCTTTATATCAGTGGTTATCATATTGGAAGAGTAGTGATAAAAAGAAGTGAATAATGATAATTTTTCGCTAATAATTCATAATATATGTAATATTTCAAGAGAGAAAACTTATAAGAAATTAAATAATTTTTAAACTATCATAACGAAATAATTCAAAGGCGATACCTGAAAATTACTTACGATGACAAACAAAAGTATTTTTCAAAAAAAAATAATATTTTCGATATAATTGAAATGTCCTTCCGTGAAGTGTTATGTATTCACTAAAAAATGCTGAAAAATCATATTAATAATACGAGTACCAGATACAATACTGTAAATATTGTGGAAACGATAGATCAAAGATGATTTCACAAAAGAGTTGTTGAACTTCATTGTGAATTAAAAAAGTTTCGAAACTACTACGGTTATACTCACGAGTTTTACTGAGCGTAGTGGATAATGGCAATAGTGATTAACATAAATTGCCCTGAAATACACGTCTTCTGGTCGTGATCAGCTTAGTTGGACTCTAGTCAGACCAGATGTTCTGGTGAATCTAGTTCTGCATGTAATCATAGCCTTGTGTTAGTCAATCCCAGGCCCATGCGAAGCTCTCTGGCTTACAGAGACATGATTGTCTGGTCATCAGTGGTGCCATCAGTACCACACCATCAGCGGCCACGAAGATCCTTCTAGATTTAACCCCTCTCCACATTTTTATGAAGAGAAAGGTTAGGTGGACTATATATAGACTGTTGCACATTGTCAGTTGCACAAATCAATTTGATGCAGATTGCAACAGACTGTTGATTGACACTGGAAGTCACAGCATTCTGGAAGTGACCTCTAACTTTCTGCCTCCAACTTCAACCACGAACTGTCTTATAAAGTACTGTTCCCGAGTAGAGAGGATTGAATCCTCCGGGAGGAGGAAGTATTAAGAACAAATAGTTGTTGGTTCACAGATGGATCAAAAACACCTTCCGGTTCTGGTGCAGGTGTTTCTACAGGTGTTTTTAGTCGCAGACCCAGAACAGAGATATCAACATGCCTAGGAACCTATAGGACTGTATTTCAAGCGGAAATTCACACCATTAAATTATGTACGAAGAGATTAAAAAAATTCAACCTCACACACAAGCCAATAAAAATATTCTTGGACAGTCAAACACAGTTGAAAGCTCTTGATTCCTACCAAGCAACGTCTAAATTTATAGTAAATTGCTAAAAACGACTCTTCTCGATAAAAATGCTTCACATTGCTTCTGGTCTGGATTCCTGGCCATACTGGTCTGGAAGGCAATGAGGCTGCTGACACCCTTGAAAAGGGTGCTGCAAGCAGTTTCATCGAACCAGAACCTGGCTTTGCCAAACAAAGATTGAACACCTAGATGAATATTTATGGACTTCTGACAGAACCTTCCAGGATTGGCTTACGCTAAGGCATTTATTCACCCTTCGAAGCTTGATACCAAACTGTTGTTGGACTACAGTAGGGATGGAATATGATGTCTAACAGGCCTTCTTACAGGTCACTTGTCATTTGAGTCATCATATGCAGAGGCTCGGACTGTCGAAAGACAGTGTGTTTCGCCTCTGTTTGGAAATTGATGAAACAGCAGAGCACATAACTTTGTGCATGCCTCGCTGGGGACCAAATCTGGTTTTTAGAGTTCGGCAGAACCGTACTCATATCATCTGTCCTGAAAGACCACTCACCATACAAACTAATCGGCTTCGTTAAGCAGCTGGGTTTATTTAGTCGAATGTGAATGGGTGAGAGCCACAATAATTCCTTACGGGTTGTGAGAGAGGGTCGAATAAACTCACTCACTTTGGACCTACCTAAGCTAACCTAACCTAGTCAATCTAGGCCATAGAGAGCTTACCCCTATTATTATTATTCCTATTACTTTGATCAGATTTCCACTGAATGATATCTGTTACAAAGCCTGTCATGAATATTCACGGAGCAAAATAAATGATTATTGAAAGTCGTTAAAACATTAACCCTATTTACAAAGTTCACGAACAATTTTTTGTTGGGCCTTTTTGCCTCCCAATAGTACTGACTAAATTTGGGAAAACAAATCGATTCTAATATCGTGTTTGAAGAATGAAATAACAGAAAAGGTTCCAAAAAGTACATTCGACACTCGTAAATATTGAATTTCAAAAATGAATTCAGATGAAAATATCAGTTATTGAGATATTTCAAAATTTGTTTTGTGAATCTCCAATTTTACTGATTGTTCATTTTACCATGATGGATTTGTAAAATATCATTCTCATTTTTGATGTGATCTTTTTTATCAGTTACAGCAACCGGAAGTAGAAGGTCAAGAGCACTGTAGGAGATTTAGAATTGAAAATGGAGATTCCCCAGGGGAAAAGGACGAGGTGAGTTGGTTTCCTTATTTCATGTTGAATGTTGTTGGAATTGTTCAATTTATGATTCATCCAAATATAGTTATGGATATGAGAGTTTACATCTGATAAAATCTAGTCATTCAACTACCTTCTTCCGGTCATTTCACCAAGTCATTAGAGTTTTTGCTCTCGTCTGTGCATCGGATATGAAAATAAGTCCAATAGTTTATATTTTTTGAATATACGGGGTAACACTCCTGAATGTGCGTCAATAGATCTTGCAAAAACTATAAGTAGAAAAATTATGAAAATTTGGTTATATGGAAATGACGTTTATTACAATTCAAATGTCATTTTTTTTCATTTCAAAGTATTTCTTTTTTTTTTGTTTCGTGAGACTTCTGGGAAGAAGTTTATACTAAACAATTATTATTAGTCTAAATTTCTCAATTTTTCATAAAGAGTGTAACAGTACTATTGTTACATACTCTCTAAGTGTTTTTCCATAAACATGTAATATATCGACAAGTCGCTAATGACCCTAGAGATTGATGCGACTCTAAATAAAAAAAATATATGATAATAAACTCAATTGAATGTAAGTTGGCTTTACTGAAACGCTTGTGAACTTTGTAATATTCAAAACTATTCAGACCTATCAAAATATTCGCCTGATGAAACACTTGCTCAGTAGTTTTTCGCTAGTAGTCGCGAATTGGAAGAAAATTTGAGTTGGAAGTCATAACTATCAATTTCAGTATAACTCTCAATTCTGAATAACCTCTTGTTGTATTCTTCGAAATAGAAATATTTATTATTTTTGATCTTGCCCGTATAGTGTTTGAATGTATCTACTACGGTTATTCAGCATGCAATATCTTTTGACGACATTCAAATTCCATTTGTGCAATTGATAAAAAAGTCCCATATGTTTCAATTTTGATAGATCATACTGTATATATCCCAAAATGTTTTTTGTCAACATTTGCACTCGCTCCTAGGGATACATTTTATTATTATGGTAATTTTACTAGACCCGTATTTTCTCAAAGCTAATACTTCCAGGCCAGGGAGATGATGTTCAAGACAATATATTTTCATTTAAATCACCTTCTGGAGAAGGTAAGGCCGAAATGGCTTTATATATTTTCCTCTGATTCTTTGGACACTTTCTTACGCAGGAATTTGTTTGCACGAACCTGGTTTTTAGCAGCTCTGAATTTATCCGACTGAAATGAAAATGTAAATATCCGAACTGACTAACTTTCAGATATACCGTGAGAAAAAAAGCAAAGTTGAGTATTCTCAGGGGAAATTACGAATGCATACATTGACCGCAGTGACCACATGTGATTTTTCTGAAGTTTACTTGTGAAAAGCTACACGGAAATTTGCTTTTCAGATGTTTGGATCGCCAAGCACGCCGGTCCTTGAAAATCCCGAATACCAAACAAGATGGTACTTCAAATATTTCCTAGGAAAATGTAAGTATATACCTATGAGTTGGGTGAACTGTTAACATTTTGTGATATCAGAATTACTGACGATTTTTTCTAGTTGACTGAGGGTGGATATTTGACTGTGAGTTACAATAAATCGGCATACATTGAAGTAGAACACTTCTTCATTCAACAAAACTATAATAATATGATGATTCTGTTGGAAGCCATGGAAATTAATAAATAACTTGAAATCTCGAACATATAACCCTTAACGAGCAACTCGATTTATATAGGTCTCCACTAGTGAATTTATAAGTTTGACAACCCCGGTAATTTCTATGATCTCCAGTGTAGAAATTTGTATAGTTGGCACCTCTGTTCATTTAATTACCTCACCATCCAGCTTATCCATAAACTCCCTATATAACTTTGTTTTTAGATACTTATGATGCACTGTTTGGAAGCTTTGGTATAGTAATGAATATTACTGGGGTTTTTTCTCAACACCAAATCGTTATTTTTAACACCTCGACACGTGTTTCGATCACCAAGTGATCATCTTCAAAGAGGAAGATTAGCAGTTTTACTCTTTCTCTTTGAAGATGATCACTTGGTGATCGAAACACGTGTCGATGCGTTAAAAATAACGATTTGGTGTTGGGAAAAAACTCCGATAATATTCATTACCACACCAAAGGTTCCAAACAGTGCATCAAAAGAACTATACATACAATTATAGTAACAACTATATTTTCTCGTAGATCTCCAGATATTCCAAAACGAAAAGAATGACATTGTATTGCATTTTTTTCAATATTATCAGTGGAATTATTTGCTGCACCTCATTGCTATTCAGGTTCGGACTTTCAGGCCCTTTCAGATTCAAAAGAAGTACAGGTACACTTTCTTAACCATACTAAGGAACAAATATTTATCTTCATTCTTTTGTACCACGATCTATAAGAACAATTAATGAAAGAGACTTTGATTTCTGGACATCTGCATACTAATTTCGAAAGCGACCGAATTTGGGGTGGTGGAATATGTAGCTCTTGAGAATGTGTTTCTGATAGTGCGAGTTTGTTTGTTGTATACGGTTTGGACATAAATAGTTCCCCCAATTCTCACATTCGAAACGTGTAAAATGAACAAAATTATTGTAAAAAAGAATCATTTTCAGTACTTTCTAATTAAAAAGTGACATCACTTGCCGCGAAGAGGCTGTTTTTAACTTTTTTTCCAAATGGAATGGGGGCGAAGATATATAAATTTTCCGTTCAATGATTTTCACTTTCATGAATTTCGATAACCGCTTCCGGAGTTAAGGATAATAGTTAATTTCAGGGGCATTAAACGATACCATTTTATTTCAACCTTATCATTCATCTTATAACGGGTTTTCCAATAAACAGGGACTTCAGAACTTTCGATAACGATTGATAACGACTATCTTGTTGAAGTTACGTCTGTCAAATTACTTGTCATTCATTCAGCCTGTTTTGCCAAATCACCATGAACGAATATAGCATTCAATAATACGCACAAATAATAAAATTGCTTAATCAAAATGGGTGTTTTGTTCGGGCAACGTAGCGCGAGTTCCGCCCATTTTCGGTCGCTATAATCGTCCTACCAAGAGGACTATTTGCAAGCTGGTGGATACATTTGACTCCACGGTTTCAGTAAACTATGTCACCCGTACATCGACAAAACGCAAGATATGATGCTGTCTGTGAGATTATGCAGAAGAATCCGAGGCAGTCGATTTCGCGTCGCCCACAAGAACTCGGCCTTCCGCAGTGCACAACTTGGAGAATTTTGCGTCGTGGCTTGCGCCTGCAATGATACAAAATTCAAGTAACCCAGAAACTGAAGGAAAACAACCATAGACAACGACATGTCTACGGTCGTTCATCTCCAATCTCCAGAATTAGCTGAATGGGCTCTGCAGCAGCAACTGAGCCTAATTTTCATCATTTCTGGACGAACAAAATTGCTGAAATTAGGACAAAACCAATCCATATGAGATCCACATACATCTAGAAAAAGTCAGAAAAAGTCCCTATTTCTTTGCGAATGACGTTAGCCTGGCCATCACTGTCAACGGCCAGCACTATAAATCGATGATTACAAACTTCTTTTGGCATGAATTGGATAAATTGGACACCAACGACTTGTGATTTTGATAGGACGGCGCTCGGAGCCATCATAAGCCGTACCATCGGTTAAATTCAGCCTGATTTCTACGCCAGAAACATGGACAATTAAACTTTTCGAATGCGTTCTACCCAAAGAAGCTATGGCGAACATTTGAAAGATATTATATTCCACACATAATGGCATCAGTGAGTCTTTTGAACGTATGAATCATTTCTATAATATCCTCACATACTTTGTTTCATACAAATTTAAAGCTAGGAAACTCTCAATAAAAGACCAAATACATGAAGATATCATTTGAGCAAATATTCTTCTCGAACCTTTTCATAGTAAAACAATGTATTTTCGAACGTATTTCTAATATTCCGGAATGTTTCGTCAATTATGTCTTTCAGTTCCTTTATCGTCTCAGGTTATGTAACATGAACTCTCTGTCTCTCTCTCTCTCTCTGTTTTAGATGGTCGTTGCTTCCTATCTTCAGGTGCATATGACCAATGCTCCTCCTGTTGGTTAACAGGAGCTTCGTCAGGGGACAGAGCGGTCTTGCACAAAGCAATGCTGCCACCCATTTTTTTTCAAACTTATTATAAATAAAAACAATTCGATTTTTTGAAGTCGCCTCCTACTTGGCAGACCTTTTGATAATTTTTCACATGTATAGCCCCCTTTACGTGGTTATCCGAACTACTCCGGCCTGGATAACGGCGTGAATAAAGGGGGCCACTTATTTATCACTTTTTAGACACTTCACGTTTCAATTTTAATACAACACAACACGAAACGAAGCCCCTCGATAGCACAAGGCATCCACGTTTTTTTTGTGGACGGGCATTATCAGCACGTCCGTCCACTAACTCGGCTATCACAGAACACCAAACATGAACTCTCAATTCGATATAGGAAAGAAACAATTCATATCCGCACTGTATATTCATACATATATGTTTACGATTGTTGTGATAGTAGTTTCAATCGCTCACCTGTTATATATTGATCACTGCATTTTTTGTAATGTGTTTTGTATAACTGCTATGGGGGAAATGTTTGTTAGCCCATGAATATATGAAATGAAATGAAAATATTGCCATGGTTCGAAAACTCAATGATGTCAAATATTTTTATCTGCTGATTCGAAAATTTGGTGACCTTTATTAATCGACTCAATTTTTTCCTACGATATGTAGTGGTGGCATATCTAAATGAATTTAACTGAACTTTCATCAAACCAGCTTACTCCTCAATCTCTCACAATACCCATTTTGTTCCAGGTAAAGCGCTCGCCAACCTGAAGCTCCCAGGCGTCGGCGCTCTTTCCCAGTCGACAATCTGCAGGTTTGAATCCCTTACCCTCTCCCACAACAACATGATTGCGCTCAAGCCGATCCTGCAAGCGTGGCTCGAAGAAGCGGAGGCGCAGGCGAAAAACAAGCGCCGCGACCCGGACGCGCCCAGCGTGCTGCCGGCGGGCGAGAAAAAGCGTAAAAGGACTTCGATAGCGGCGCCGGAGAAACGCAGCCTCGAGGCGTACTTCGCCGTGCAGCCGAGACCGTCCGGCGAGAAGATCGCGGCGATAGCGGAGAAGCTGGACCTGAAGAAGAACGTCGTGCGCGTATGGTTCTGCAATCAACGGCAGAAGCAGAAGCGGATGAAGTTTGCAGCGCAGCACTGACCCGACGTCAATTTCGGCTTCCCGGTAAATTAGTGGAGTTTGTGTCGGTTGACTGGACGAGGCGAAGCGAACTATGCTCAAAGCACTGTACATAATAGTCGACACAGGTACCTTGACAGGTTTTTCGGCACGAAACAGTCAGTGATCTGTTGAGTAAGTGGTTATGAGGCACGGTTGATGAATGTCTGCTTGAGTATGACATGACCTTGGTGGAGGTGAGTTTCAAAAATTCTTTGTAAATGGAAAACTTACAGTTTACGTTATATAATATTGTTCTAAGACCCGGAGATGGAATCAGTGTTTTACAGGAATATGACATGCGTTATGATTTCATAATTTTATGTTGGCAGCCATCAGAATTGTTTAAAAAATAGATTCTAGGGTGAAAGTGAGGTATTTTTGCAATCTGTTGAAAAAAAATGTTTCTTCGTAACGACAACCCTTAGAAGTCTAAACTTGTTCGAGCTAAGAATTAATGAGGTCTTACCTTTTAACGTATGATTTCTAATATTGGGATGGAGATCTTAAAGTGTTTGAATACAGAAACAAGTCGAACTTAATTGCATTCCCAGGTGACATTCATTCAAATAATGACTTACAGAGTAAGGCTTGTAGGTGAAGTTTATCCATTTATAAGTGAAACATGTCATCTGAATATGGGCACCAATTTACACTGTTCGTTAAGTAAAGATGATTGTTCCAAAAGACATAAGCGAGAATTCTAGTTTATGAAAAATGTCACCAGACAAACGTAGTGGAAATTTTTGGTTCCGTTTTTTGAAGTATTTTTTATTTCTGGAAAAAGCAACACTGTACTAGATTGAAATGTAAGAAAAAGGTCAAAAAGAAATATCTTTTGATACAATCGGTCCAATGGTATTATCTAACTGAACTGATGTAGGAACAGAAAAAATATAAACACTCGAGATTTTGAGCCCCTGGACTTCAGTTTCGTAGTCAAACTTTCATTATTTTCATTTTTTTGTCATAAATCGTAAAAATCTACCGAGAACTGAATTTTGTTCTGATATGATAAAGTTTTTTCAAATATGTGTGGTCTTACGTTGGAAAATATTGAAAAACAATAGAGCTATGAATTTTCTAACAACCGGTTATTTTTTAATTTTGAAAAAATCTACAAACGTTCATTTGCAATATTAGGGGTTGAAATTTGACACTTGCTACATAAAATCATAGGAAAAATCAGGGTATGCATCAGCAAATCGAGAAAAGATTGATAATCTATTTCTTTATTAATACGGAAGTCCATATAAATTTCAAGTATCGGGGTTGTGGATCAGCGGATTGAAAATTTTATAATTATATTTATTACAAATCAATAGTACTGCATATTTTTTGTTGGAATTTTAAAAAAATTCCCCATTCAATTAATGCCAATTGCTTTCCTCTATCATTTGATTCATAATATCGATTTTTTCTATGACGTTATGTAGGACGAAACGCCTCCATGACAAATTTCAGCCTGATTTTTGAAAATCCATAACTTTGTTATGAAAAATGAGAATTAAAAATTCCTATATTTCTTTACCACTTTGTACTTATAAATAACGTTACTGCAGTTTCGTTCTACACGAATATTTTCAAAAGAATACAATGAACTGAATGTAACTGAATTGTAATGTCAGTTACAAAAAAGTAAAATGGTATACAGTAGATGAACAACACCGGTTCTAGCTCGCTTCAAGGTCGCGCGTCGTCGGTAAGCGTTTCATAGAGATACTTTAGTGAGTGGAAGATAGAAACGTCTGACGTAATCGATGCAGAGAAGGATGAAATGAGTATCGACCCACCTCTCAGGCCCCCTTGTTACGTACCAGTCACGTGGTCCCAGGCCATCAGCGTGGTAGACGTTGCCTTTAGCCTCGACACCAATATGGAATATTAAAAGTAATTGCGAATTATTGATATGTAGTAACGGCTACATCCATTCATTCATATCTTTATTGTTTCTCGAAATCTTTCAACGCGCAACCACTGGAAGTTTGACCTTGAAACTGGAGGTCGAAAGATCAAATTTAAAAATCTTTTATAGTTTTCTCGTATTCTTCATCAGTTCAGTTAGAGAATGTCGTTGGACTGAGATCGACGTTATTTTTTGGATCAAGAGATATTTTTCAAATTTTTTTTTCTTTATACTGATCTCTCTTAATGCGGCACGGATCTGTCGTACTGACTATCTTTGAGAGCGCTGGGAAATGGATCAATTGATGAGAGACTACGAAACAAACAAAATATAAAGCAACAAACGTTGATTTCATTCATTTATTGATGAATAAATACAGTCTAACTGTATCAATAACATAAATTTCCGAAATTCCTCAGTTTCAGAATCATTGGAAATTATCCTTCAAGAAATAACTCTGATCTGCTTTATGAATTCGAATTTGTAGCATTAGAGAAACGGAGAAATCAGTCATCTGTTATATTTTTATATGAGTTAATAAATGGCGAAATAGACTATTCTGCACTGCTTGCTATCAGAAATTGAAATCTTCGTTCCATAATTAACATCTGGACACAATAATACCAATTCATGAAAAAAAGCACTAGCGAACTTGATGTTAAAGCCACTAATTAACTTAATGTTTCCTAATACAAACAATCTCGTCAAATATTGATATTTTTTGTTGCAGCTTAGGTGAAATTGAAAATAAGTCTCCTGCGACTCTATAGTCAATGAGTATAGAAAAGTTCACAATCTTTTACATTCTTCTGTTTTTCTTGCACTTCTGTTTTTATTTTTCTCACATCAATTGATTCAAAAAATCATCAATCATGTATAATTTGCTCTGTAAATGGGAAATTATCGAGCAACATAAAAAATCAATGCTCCTCATTTACGTCATGAGTTATAAGGGAGATGAGAAAATTACAGTACCTGTTAAAGAGCATCTCTCACGTTTGGGTCACATTCAGACCTTTATCAACAAAGATTTAGTTAGGCCAATTTTGACTCTGATACTTTTTTCTGCGTTGCAAAATACTCTGTTTTGTAGAAAACCGAAACCCCCATATCCAGCCAGAATAACTACTTTCTAAAACAATTTTGATGGGCGCCAATGCAAAATTATGGTTTGGTAACAGACCATATTGAGTTTGTACATATTCCTCATGATATGAGTCCAAAACCAGATACATGTAGCACTGCAAAATACAATTATAAAACATTGACAAAAGTCTTTTATCGTCTAGGTATAGACAAAAATCTGCTCAAGAGTAAAGTGATTCCGTTTCTGAAGATGAATAAATCTATGAAAATTTTTCACATTTTACCTATTTCAGATCCATTGCTCAATGCGTTCAAAAAATAAGTAGTGTACGTTTCTTTGATTGAAAAAACATACCTTGGACTAATAACTACAAACTCGAGAGTGAAACACATCGAAGTGAGACAAGTTTACATGCAAAACTTCCCAAAATATGGACCAATTCAATATTTCTTAGTTTCACCTTCATCCCCCTGGAACTTATGAAGCCAGACAGATTCGATTGACTTGAATTTGATTTTTGCTATGGGATTCTTGTTATAATTTTTCTTCATGCCGTTGTTCAAATTTCACGAAGGCCTTCTGAGTGTCCTTTCACACCATTTCTTCAAATCACAAAACAGTTCACCCAGTAACATCGTTCCCCGCCTCGTCTATCTGTTTGAACTCGATAAATCGGAATCTACCGAACAAATTTTCATAAGGTTTTCAACAATGCACGGAGGAAAGTTTATATATGATAATGCCCTCGGAGCGGCGAAATATAACAAAACAATTCATTTCATTCTGTAAGTCCTTTTATAGGTTCCCAAAATAGCCCGCGATAGCATATGTCTATCTTTTAAGGATAGCTAGCTTACCGAAATCATTTGAATATTTGAAATAATGGTCACATATTACATGAATAACTGTAATATGTGAGTTATCGCAAAATGAAAAATATCACTTGAAGAAATGAATTTAGAAATCTGATGCGAGATACGGAATAAAAATAGGTTGCAATTGTGCTCGTTTTATTTTACACAGTAAATCACTTCCTTCTCCTGGAGAATCCAGTCTTCTTCATAAGGCAGTTCGTAGTTGACAGTTGGAGGCATAAAGTCAGTGGAGGTCATTTTCAGAATGTTGTGACTTCCAGTTGGAAAATTACACTTCGTTAGCAGAATTTCAGTTTGAGGTTTAGTTAAGGATGAAAAATATACTCCCAAATTCTTCAATTTCAATTTTTTCAACTGATTATTCCAAAACATCCATTTTTGCATCAATTATAAGTGTGTTCGTGTTGTTTCTCTAACTCAGGATGTTGCTTACTAAATATAAGAGATATCTGGCGGCATTTCTTTGGTATCCGACCAAATTCATTAGAATAACCGGAATTACTCAACCTCGAGAGTAATTTAGACGATATCAACAATTTTACCAAACATATAAATCAATAATAATTGATTTCGACGTCCCCCAGTACATTATTTCAGAATTGAGTCGATTGAGAAGGTGAGAAAGAAGCAATTGGACAAGGAATCAAACAACAATTGAATGACGTTGCAAAAATTCATAGCTATCATATTATTTCTGTCACCTTGAGTTTTGTATTCTGGACAAAAACTTGGACAATATCAGTTTCTAGGAATAACAAGAGGATTATTCTGAGTGTTTTATGTAGAGAAAGTATGTCGCATCATCTTTTCAAAAGTTTGTTCTGATATATTATCAAAGGAACTTGTCTATTGTAGAAGTTGATTAGTAATTTTTTCACCATCCCCCACTTTTATATTCTTTTTTACTGGTATCCCACCTGTTCTTGTGAGCAAAATGATGAAAACTACCACTAATATGACTTGTGCTGCACTGTTTGGAACCTTTGGTGTAGTAATGAATATTACTGGAGTTTAATCCCAACTAAAACGTTATTTTTAACACTCCGACACATGTTTCAATCACCAAGTGAACATCTTCGAAAAGAAGATTAAACTATGTTTAAACTTCAGTAATATTCAATAATATTACTGTATCTGTAATTTTGAAACAATGTAAGCCAACAGTTGTGCTACAAACTATTCAAATATGTCCCTTGTCCTTTGCTCTATGAGCTTCTGGAAATTCTTAAGGAAAGTGTAGAAAGTCTGAATACCCCATTTGGAGAACACCTGAACAAAATTGTATCATGGACACCTCAGGTCGCAGTTTTTAAAGAATAATCAAACACCTCCCAAGTAGCCATAAATGCCTTCTGCTACTAAGGAACTTGTTTCCGGGAAAGTGATCAGCATGTATCTGGGCCTACCTGAAGGTCAGTGGATCAAGCCGAGTATTTTGCCATAGTGTTTGGATAATTTGTCTTATAAGTTTCTTAGAATGAAAGGCAGTTCTTTTTTGGATTTAGCAGTTCTTGGATGAATCCAGTTACTGTTCAATGTGTCGATACTATCTGTGAAGTGTCTCCAATTGAATGGTATTTAGGGTTGACTTATACTCAATCGCTATGTTGTTGAGCAGAATATCTCCACTACAGCTTCCAATGAATAGGAAATATATTTGGGGAGCGAACGGAACTTTAGGGGACTTCCATTTCTGTCAAGTAGGAGACGAGATGGCCTTTAGTATTATCTTCAGGTACATGAAGTATGGTGCTCTAAGTCTGACAGAACATGTACAAAGGTCGTCGTTGATGAAAGTTGTCACAATTCCACTTTGGTTTATTCCTGTTATTACATTTTGTTGTTAGATAAGTGCGTCTCCAGATTCAGGTTGAAGAAATTTCGTTATTGCTGATTTCTTTGATTTTTTTATTGACATTGTGTTTTAATTTCTTCACCTTGATGGCCATTTTATGAAGTCTTCAATATGAGCTGTCAGAAAGATATCTGCTATCGAAAGGATAGGACGTATTTGCAGGTTATTAAAAAAGTAAAGCATATAAATTGAATTTTGGTTATAAGACTGGTTGATATCAGTTACAAGCTGAAAATTTATGATTCCTCAGCTTCAAGCAGACGAATTCTATAACATAAAGATAATAATAACATGATTCTAGAAAATATTGGTCCTTTACTCTTGAGCATATTATAAAATTTTGTCTTTCCGTGTTTGATAAGAAACTTTTTGAAATTGTTTATGATTGTGTTTTGAATTTCAGATTATTTATGACAAACCATTGATGGAAAGTTTTCATTTATGAAGAACTTATTGAGATACTCTTTCGATTTACAGGCATAACCAACAAGTGACGATGTTGGAAATAAAGGTGACATAATAAAATATGGAATTTGAAAGATATATGGATCAAACTCAATTATGAATACAGAAAGGGATGTAATCGAGTGTATATCATGTTCTAGTAAATCAAAAAGAAAATAATTCGTGGACATACCTCTCCAAAAAGGAGGCAAACCACAGACAGGTATTTCTGGCTATTGACCCCATCAGCAAGGTGCAGCCAAGTTCAAAGATGGGCAATATCTGGTTACTAACAATAAAAAACATCACCAATGCACGTTGTCACCAAACGCACAATTGTGGTTTTAGTCAAAAGACCTAGCATTTTTAGGTAACATCTAACATGACCATCTAGGTGCGGTTAGCTCCTGTTGGTGACATATGGTGACAGTGGATCAATCCTAGGTACCACCTAACATGACCACGTAGGCAGCTATAACTATCTGCGTGACTTACAGGCCAAGGATATGGATACAAATATAAATGTTATCAAGTGTGAATGATATAAATCAAAGAAACAGAAATTCGTATTATGTCCACATGAATTCTTATCATGACGTTTCGGATAGATTTTTGTGCTCCGACCAAAGTCATCTTTAGTTCCGACAGGTTGGAGCCTAACTCCCTTACCCTTGCAGCTGGCGTTTGTCAGAAGGACAAATAGGTCATGACTGAAAGGTGGTGGCGATATGAAAGTACTCAGACATCCATACCGTCCTTCACGGTATGCCCCTACCTGGCTGGGGTGGAATGGATGAAAAATTGTTCATTTGTTAACATGAGGGCCCCATTCGAAAGAGTGTTTGGACCTTCTATATCGGGAGGTATCGTCTACAGCATAGTCTATAGCTTCCCTAACTGAATATGTGCTCTGTTTGGTAGCTGAACTATTTATACGTTGCCGTAGGCTGTTGTTGTGGCGCGAATTTTCCTGATTGTTCAAGGCTTCGCTTGTTTGATGGAAAGAGTTCTGGTTCGTTAGTGAGGCATATGGGTGGTGGGATGTATCTCACTCGACTAGTTACAAATTGATTATGATTTTGGGTGGTGTGTTTGCTTTAGATGGTGCCCTGGCCTTGCTTTTGGACATGATGGGTCTCCATGCAACTGAGGAATAGTGTGCGTTATCTCTCCTGTTTAGAATATTAATTCCAATTTCTATTGTCTTCCTTGTGAGTCGGGTTTCCTGGTGCTGTTTACTTGCGATCAGTACCAGAAAACCAGGGAGACAGTCGAAATTAAGAGGTGATGTACATCACCTGTCAACTACATGGAAAACTAGTATATCCAAAACAGACGCCAGTACAATACCAACAGAAAACACACCACCCAAAAAGACCCATTAGGACACTCAGTGCCGCAACTATACCGTACGGCAACGTATAAATAGACAAGCATTGACAAGGACGACTTCAGTCAGTCCCGTGTCAAGTACCTGGGTCTTATGATAGACTGTCGACTCACCTGGGTATACATATTGAGAAAGTTCATATGAGGATAACTACTGGACTCTATGCTCTTATTGCCTGTAATCCTAGGCTCAACCTTAATAATGAGGTTCATTGTACAATACGATGTTTGAGCCTGTGATCATGGATGCTTGGGGAAAAGCCGCTCCGACTAATTTTTCACTCTGGAAAGATTGCAAAATAAGATCCTACGGATGCTGATGAATGCTTAATGACTCGTGCGCAGAGACTTGAAGCGGTTGACTATACAGCAGTCCATCCAATTAGGGAATTGAAGAGTTTTCCAGTCAGCGGAAACTCACGAGAACGCAATGATCAGGGAAGATGTCGATTATACTATAGACAACCCCTCTCGATTCAAAAGGCCTCGTCGCTCAGTTGAGTGAAGACCCTACGACGTCTGTGAAAGTGAAGAGTGAACACCTCAGTCAGAAAGGGGTGAACAGGGCCAGGACGGCGGTGAAGGCCCCATGACGTCCATAACAGTGCATAACAGTGAACAACCCAGATAGATATGGGTGCACAGGGCCAGAACGGCATAGGGGTCAGTTGAGTGAAGACCCCACGACGTCCGTGAAAGTGAACAGTAAATCCCCCAGTCAGGAAGTGGTGCACAGGGCCAGGACGGCATAGAGGTCAGTTGAGTAAATGCCCCACGACATTCGTGAAAGTAAACAGTTTGTTCAACACACACCCCAGTCAGGAAGGGATGCAAAGGGCCAGGACGGCATAGAGGTCATGGACCTCTATTCCGTAACCAAATACTCCCAGTTTTGAATAATTCGTCCTCTTGACGAACATCAATTGAAAGGGTGAGGAAATTCTCCGACCTGATTTAAACGAATACGATCAATCGGACGACTTAAGGCTCAAATTCCGCTAACAAGCAGAGCACATGAATATGCCAAGTGCAATCTTGCCTAAACGTCGTGATAATGTCAAAGACGATCGGATGTATACCCGGGATAAAAACAGTATGTGATACCAACCGCGAAGGGATGTAAACATCAGAAGAAGTTCACTTGAACTGAGCTCGTGTGATTGGTGATGAGGAATAGGTGATTTTATTTTTCGAAAGTATGCTTAGTTGGAATAATGGAGAAAGTAGGTTTCAGAAGTTAGTTTGTTGAATGAAATTTAGAAACAGTGTGTTCCTTAAAATAAAAGTTCATCCACACCTAGCCATCATCAACTATAGCTGCCTTCAATGATATTGAATTACCCTTTTTCCTATTCTGACCGATGTTGTTTTGGAACACTACGAGATAATTCATTTAATCAATCTCAAGAAGATACTCATCATGCTCAAGTGACTGTTTGGTATCGAAAAACGTTCTTGTAAAATACAATTATAGTACAAGTTTTTATACATTCATTTGAATATAATTCACTAGTCAAATTAAAGTTCATGAGATGTAAATAATAAATCTAGTCAGTTCATAATTTCTAGTCATTGCATATGCATAAAGAAACTTTTCAGCACAGTATTAAATGAAATTAAATCAGTATTTTGGTCTCAAGTGATATTCATTTGTAAATTTGAAAGTGCAATATATTTTAGGGCAATATTTATTGTGTACATTATTACGATGTGTAAATAATTTTGTTATAGATTTCTCAGATGTAAGCAATATTAGTTTTAACAGGATCGGAAACGATTTTTCACTCTATTGATAATGGAGTGTGAAGAGAAAACACTAACATATATTAACGAGAAAAAGTGTGTGTAAATTTTCAATATTCTTGATCTCAGTGGCTATTACTTCTACTGTATATGTAAAAAAAGTTTCACTACAAAATATATATTCTTGATCAACTTTTGATAAGATCAATTGAGCAATGGCCAATCATTATTTAAAGACATTAAGTAATTCATGAAAAATAGAAGGCATATATAAGGTGTTCAGAAAGGGTATCGGGTATTTTTGCGCCATATTCGAAACGGGGTGACGAAAGGGAGGGAGAAAGGCTTCATGGCGTCCGCCATTTTGTGGAGTTTTAGCCACGATGAAACAGTACTCGGGGATGCATCGTGCATTTTACGTACGAGCGTATTATCCTACGTACGAGCATTTATAACGGTGATTCAATAGTGACTGCTCAAAGTCTGTATCGTACGGAATATCGTACCCGCCACGCGTCATGTGACGATAGCATTAAGAAATGAATCAGTTTCTAGTCTCTAGTCGCCGTCGCAATGAAGAAACAATTGAAGAAGTTGAAGCGTCGATTCGTCAAAATCCGTGTATATCCTTCCGAAAGCGAAGTCAAGCGTTGAACCTCAAAAAATCGTCTTGCATTCGATTTTAAAGAAAGATTTGCATCTTAAAGCCTATAAAATTCAATTGGTTGAAGAATTGAAGAATACGGACTATGCTAATTGACTGAATTTTGCGAACGAAATGCTGCAGTACTTTGAAAACATACTGTTCAGCGACGTAGCAAATTCCACCTGAATGGTCATGTTAATACCTTAAAAGTAACGTTTATCAAAATAATCTGATGATCCTTACACAATAGAAGCAAAACATCAGGTTAGAAATTGCAGCAATATCGAGAACTATGTGTCAACGTATTATCGCTAATTTTCGTTCCCGTTTAGAAGAGTGCCAGCACCGTAACGGTCTTCATTTGGATGAGTGCCAGCACCGTAACAGTCTTCATTTGGATAACATCATCTTTTCTGAATAATTTTCAAATTCATATGCTAACAATAAACAATTATTTTTCATTGCTTACAGATAATTTTTGTTTTATTGAACTTACAAATACCCGATACCTTTTCTGGACACCTTGTATTTTCTGAAAAAACTCGAACTGAATTATTGGGACAAGGTCAAAGTCAACCAAAATTTTAGTTCTATCTTCAATTCGAATACTCAGTACCTGTTTTTTTTTATTTTGATATGACATAAAATGTCGAACATTATCTGAAACTGCAACATGGAATTCACTTCAAAAAACACATGTCGATTTCAGAAAAATAAGACAACTTTGTACAGGGTGGGCCAAATTGGACACTTCCGAAGGGAAACTTGGCTGTTTCTAAGCGTCAAATTTTATGAACAACTCAATGGTGAAAACCCCGTATCGATGTCTAGTTTCTGAGCATCTTTTTCAAAAATTTGCATTTTCGAAAAGCACCTTTTTAAGAAAAAATCGATGGTGAAAAAAATCTATTGTAGGCTTTGGACGACGCGGCGATAAAACAGAAAGAAATTTTTCAGTAGTAGCTGTCAAATGTTGAGAAAGCTTTCCACAGCAGTAATTGAAACGCATAGTTTCAATAAAACCGATAACAATTCATACTATACAGGGTGTTCCATCTCGGACGAACCACCCCGTATATTTATTATCCCATAGAGAGTGGAAAAATTTCCCGAAACACGTCGGATGATTTCGTTTGGGGCGACTTCTTTTGACGTATATTTTAGGCTTGAATGAGCAACCCCCTAATAGGGGGCTCTTCAACCCCTCAAACTTGAATGGGGGAGAGGGGTTGAGTGATACTCTATTTGAAAGGTCTTCGGTGCCTCTTTACAACGGTGTATGGAAAACGTAAATTTGACGAACCGTTTTCGCCAAAAATCTATTTTGTAGCTCGAATGAGCCACCTTCAATAATTTGGTCATTTTTACATCAAATCAAATCAAAATATACTTTATTAACAACAATTGAAATAATGATAAAGAATGAACAATGGAATATATTTCTTCAGATAGGGTGTTCGAAATATCTATCATCTTCTTCCACACACATGCGACACCTTTTCTGAACGTTTTTTACCGAATTAATTATTTCAATAGGAGTGAGAGAAGTAAAGCTTTGCATCACAGCCGCTTTCAATTCGTATCTAGGATTAGTCGGCATTTCAGAAATGAGATCTGTCAATCTTTGCCAGAGTTAAAAGTCCACAGGCGTTAGGTCCGGTGACCTGGTCGGCCAACGGTTTGGTCTCTAGTTGGCTATCCAATCATTACTTAAATTTGCAGCTAGAAAATTGGTGGCAATGGCAGTGTTGTGATACGAAGCCCTGTCTTGTTGGACATATTTTTTTGCCGACCTTCATTGATGGCACTTCATCAAAAAGGGGTTCAATGTTTTGCCTTTAAATTTCTAAATATCTTTGAGATTTGAGAGGGCCAATATAAATGAACGGGCCAATAATTCTACCCCTGAGTTGATAAACTCTTTTGGTCCTGTATGGCCTGATTTTGTATTTTTCAAAATCCTCCTAACGTTAGTTCTTGGTAGGCCTGTTAATATTTTTAAATTTCGCCTACGGGATTACTTTTAACAGCTTCTTAAACGACTATTTCTTCCAACTCTTCATCCCTATAAATTCATATAGTTTTGACTTTCTCATTTCAAATTGACAAGCATTAATTAGGTTGTGTCGCAATTTTGCGAAGATTTCTTTGGAAGGTTGTCTTTTTTCTGGGTACTTCTCGTGATACAAATTACTTGCTTCTGAGCATTTTTCTAAGTTTCTATAAAACAGACTATCATATCCCATTTTTCATAATTTTGAACTTTATTCAATTGTAGTGTCTCACTAAAAAATAGTTTTCCATCAATAACTATTGATATCTCATCTGGAAAATAAGTTTTTACATCATTAAACTCTACGGGAAAAAGTGCTGTAACATGCTGTAACTCCAAAACAATCGTAGATATTGCTGTGCGGTTTTCACCATTAGCTTTAACATAAAATTTGACACAGCCATCAGTTTTCATCTATCTAGTTTAAAAACAGGAGTTTCTCTTCAAAAGTTTTCAATTTATCCCACTACATCATATTAGAATCGTTTCTGTATTTCGAATGATCACCAGAACTGGGTGATTGCCAAAATATCATGCGTACACTCCATTATCAAATGAAAAAATCCGATCACACATATCACTCTGGAGACAGATCATACCAACAAACGCTATTCACAGGGTATTCAGCATATCACAATTACAGAACTTTACATATCAATTGGTTGAAAGGACACGATAGAAGCTGAATAATAATTGTGTTTTGAAAGGAAGCAATTGTTTTTTATTATTTAGTTAACGGATTGTGAGTGTTTCAAACGAAAACAGTTGCTTCTGTATATTAGATTACTCCGGGTAACTTCAAGTGCCAGTTTTGAAAAATGTCAACTTCTAGGAAAGCAATATTCGTATCGAAAAAACCTTGGTTTGCACTCAGACCCATTATATTATTCAGTTTTGATCATGTACAGATATTGTAAATATTTTTAGGAACATAGTTGTACATAAAATTCGTATTTACTTATGATCGTATCGGATTTCCGAAGTTTACTGACACTTCAAATCCAAGCAGGTTTCGATAACAACTGAATTAATAAATATTGTACATTCGCTTATCAATTATTTTGTTATTTTTACTTGGTTTATGTAGGCCTACATATCAGCAATACCTATGTACTTTTTTTATTAACTTTTCTGTAAGTACTGTTCCAATGGCTGGCTCAAGTAATAAAATTATATTATTAAAGCATTGTTTTTTTTCTTTGGTTCCACTCTGAATTACGCGTGGAGCTGTCCCTTGTGTTATGAATGCGAAGAAGGTAGACATGCGGTGCAGACGGATCTTCATCAATTCATTCTGAGTTTTTACAGGCAACACGAAAGACACGGTCAATTTCACTTTCAGGAAATCTAATATCGCTAAAGAACATAAAACGATGTTTAATTGAAATACACCTGAAGATAGCTCACAAGCATAGACCATCAAAGCTGAGGTGTATACTTTATCGTTGCTGCAATTCCTTGGATCAGGTCGAGGAATAAAATATTGTAACGAATTAAAGCACTAACTGTCTTAAACTAATTTATTTTTACAATATTTCCGTAACTAATTTATTTACACACGTTTAATTTATATGCACA
>WOGN01000147.1:0-30917 GCA_015342105.1 Leptinotarsa texana | reverse complement strand
GTTATTATTTTCGACTCTGTATTCGATACTGTGAATTTTAGGTCAAGGTGTAGGTGATGTGATGTAGAAATGCATGAAGACCTTCAGATCTTGTTTATGGAATAAATTCAGTTGTTTCATGTATTCGTCTTATAATTTTTCGTATCCCCACAGTACACAAAATATTTTTTCCATGCAATTAGGTTTATGTATTGGTGATTGGATTGCATTGATTTGAACCAAATAAAAAACACTGATACTAATTGCCATTTGTTAGGATCAGTTGTTACATTCGTGTTCAAAGGAGATTCAATTCAACACGATCAAATTACTATACTAGTATTACTATACTGCTCCTATTTATTTTAATGAATTAAGCTAGTACCTCATCACGATCAAAATGCATCTTACCCTACTGCAGTCGCTCATAAGAAAAACATAGTCAATTATTGAGGAAAGTTTAAATTTTAATTTGACATACTTCAACGAAAAAATGCTACCCCTACCTTCAACTTCCGTTGTGTTTGTAAAACTGTTATTTTAGGCATTTCCGTTAATCTAACCATTTGTTAGATTTGAAGTTAACGAACTTCAAACTCAAATTGAATTACTGACAACTATAATATATCACAAGCCTATACTTCCCATTAAAAAAAATGGAGGTTGTACCTATCATTCGAAGGGG
This sequence comes from Leptinotarsa texana, assembly GCA_015342105.1. Classification (NCBI taxonomy): domain Eukaryota; kingdom Metazoa; phylum Arthropoda; class Insecta; order Coleoptera; family Chrysomelidae; genus Leptinotarsa; species Leptinotarsa texana. The sequence goes on along the minus strand of WOGN01000147.1, from coordinate 30,253 downwards.
ATTGAAGGTAGGGGTGGCATTATTTTTATGTTCAGGAATGTCGCATTATAATTTACATTTGAATTATTTCAGGATTTTTTCAAATATGTACAGTAACCGAAATAATCAATTTATTCCATTTAGCTTTTACACACTGTATAACCGCCCTGCTGGCTTATTGTTTATCATCAACGTATTTTCAGTGGGGTGATTTTTATTTTATAAACAAATCTAATAACAATAGACAGACCATTAGGTCCGGTTTTGGCAAACTTTTTCATGGAAACATTTGAACGGGTCGTAGAACAATAACGTAAAACAATATTTTTGGCTGCGTTACGTTATGATACAATTGTGGTATGGCAGCATAATGAAGGGAAACTAAACCTTTCTTCAAACAAAAAATCCAATTCACAATGAAACGAGGAACTCGAGGAACTGTCGACTATTTAGATGTACTAACCAACAGACGTGAAGATGAAACATTGGAAAACAGAATGTTTATGAAACTCACAGAACTTCAGTTAATCACCTTGAACTGCCTTCAAACGGAATGGTCTTAGGAAGTCAAATTGGAGCGGGCGATACGATACAGTAGAGAAAACACCAAAGTAACTTCAGCTAAATCTTTGATGATGATTGCGATGAAATTTTACTCCAATTAGGTTGTTATAAATCTTACAGACTGGATTGAGGGAGTTCCGAAAAAACCCTCAGATATCATTATTCAGTCCGGCGAAAACTAGCTGAGAGAGTAATAGGTCAGAGAGTATATTGTAGAGGGTATAATGCAACACCAGGAGTATACGTGTGAGAAATTACATGTTAAAAGATAAGACCTCGTTAGTCCTTAGCTCGCACAAGTTTCGACTTCTGAGGGTTGTCGTTCTTAGGGGTACGATAGCTGGTTAACGAGAAAAACATATAACATTTACCAAATCCCTGGTAACTAAAGATGTGTCAACATTAAAATCACGAAAATAAGTTCAAGTACTCGGTTCTCTGGATACAAGAGCCTGTAGCTCTTGATCAAAGAAAGCAGCTACGTCACCTCGTTTGAAGAAATACAAATACTCGACAAATTATTTTTCAAAAGTATGGGATGGTGATGATAATTCACGAACGCAAAGATAATTTCGATCGAAAGTAAGAAGAGATGAAATCTGGCCACCTATCCTAAACGGCACATGAACTAATTCGATCCATCCAATTGGAACAACGCTATGGAAGGAAACCGGAGATGCATTCCAATATTGTAGTAACTGCAATAAGGCCAAAAATCTTTCACATCAATATCAATTGAAATTTCAACTCGAAATTATCACGAGGTGTCAACTGAACCTGCATCAGATAAAAGCTTAAGAATATCAATGAATGAATTTTTATTCTCGCGGCCTTTTTAATGAATATCAGTCTGATGTGAAGAGAAATGAAAATTTCTATATTTTTTACCACTTTTGTTTGTAACTAACGTTACTGCAGTTTCGTCTTATATGGTCATTTTCAAACTTAAACAATGATATTGTTCACAAATGAAAGTGATAAAAAACATAGAAGTTTTCATTTCTCTTTTCATCATGATCTCCTACCACGTAGTAACGGATACATCCATCAATTTATTGAATATCAGTCTCTTTAGATTCTATCATCTTGTTTTCCAACAACATGTTGACTAAAACGTATATGTTATTATGGTGTATCTTGGTTCATAACCTGAAAACATTACTGAAAGTATTTTGTTTATTAGATCACCTTGGTAATATTCATTTGTGATATTACCCTGAAGTAGAAATATGAGAATTGAGATATTGTTATACGTCACAGAGTAAACAGTTATTACAAGCATTTCATTTATCAACACGAGCGGACAAATTACTACCAACTTCTACCAAATTACTACCAGTTTCTTGTTAGTAAGGCTCAGTCACAACGAAAATCATTGGTGCTTCAAGGCTCATGAAATAATCTTATTTTCAGCAATATAAATCCTTTCAGAAAATGGAATAATTATAATTATTCAATTCTATCTTCAAGTCTGTTTCATATCATTTACTAATTTACAGCAGGGAAAGGGTATCCCTTTGTAGGGTTGAAGTCACTCTCAAAATCATTGAATCAACATTCAAACTCAGCAACGAATATCTTGTTGAGATCTCAAAACACTTATTAATCCATCAAACCTCCCTTGAGGGCTGAGAGTCCGATAAAATCTACGTCAAAGAGAAAGATACCTTTTTTCGTTTATCTCTTGAAATTTCTTGACAGTGTTGAAGGAAGGAAATGGTTTCGGTTAAAAGTATATAAGAGAGCCAACACAAATTCCCATCTCTATTCGTAAATCCTTTAGCCTACCCCTGTTTAATTTGTAATCAGTATTTTATCAAATAGTGTGATCTGTGACATATTCAATGATACCATTTTTATATTCATTTTTCTACTGTCGATTCTAAAGAGACTTTGAGAAAATAGTAACTTCTTGTCATATTCTGACAACGTATGCCGTTTATAAACTTTCATCATTTAAACATATTGCTTGCCCCTTTTTTATTTTCAATCAAAATAGTAAATACTGGCAAAAATATGAAAGTTCAATTTTATGTTGATAGCCCATCAACATTACATCTGATTACATCTAATTACATCTAAACAATTTTTTGAAAAAACTTTATCATGAAGAGAGAGGATTGAAACATTGATCAGAACTGGTGCTAGCAATATGATGCGGACTCATCAATAGGTATGCAACCTATTCTATGAAATGCACCTAGAACAGCGGAATAAAGCGATAATACAGAGAACGATAACAAGAAAAATCAATAAATCAATAAAACATAATTTCATCTGGTGATGTCTGCTACTGCGGCAGACATCATTGGTGATGTCTGCCGCAGTGGCAGACGAAACGTTTGTTACTTCAGATTCCATTCCACCACGACCTACTAGCCCAGATTTTGTTCTCTTCAATTGGGACCGAGGCCGATAAAGCTTATGTTTTCATAATTTAGGTACAATATTCTTGATTAGCAGAGCAGTTAAGGTGACTTAAATGTTGTTATTGTGTTAACAAAATGGCCGTTCAGCGCAAGAAAGATGTAATGCGTGAATTTATTAGCATGAAAGATGATTCACCAACTGTGATATGTACTTCTCAATCATGAATTATTATCCTTTTTTGTTAACATTTAACCACAGAAAAATGTGATGTTCTACTAAAGATACAGCTGATGTCGGGAATTTTCGAAAACAAATGTCCTGTTTTTAGATATATATATATGGATATGGCAGAGTTTTTTTTCTTCAATATTTGTGGAAGAGTATTCATACGAAATTGTTTTCTTGTCACAAGAGTTTATTGAGCCAGCCGAAATAAAAGGATGGTGCTGGTGAATATCTTATAAGATCCATAATTTTCAGTTGTAAATAGAGGATAAAACCACGTCAAAAATGTGCACCACCTCGAAAATTGGTCAATAATTTTTGAAGAGAACAAATGTTCTACATTTTCCGCAATAATGGGTGGTATGAATAATACCGGAGTATAAACTCCGAGTATGTTCTCATGAGTATGAGCATAAAGTATGAGTTTGTACTCCAATTCATATGAATACAAATATTTCGATGTGACGACTATCTGCTCACAGTACATACGAGAAAATACCTGCTATTTAATTTTTGTAAACTCATCAGAGCCTGTTTAGGAGATAGCAGGGATTCGGCATATTCTGGCATTGCCTTTTATTTGAGCGCGTTGTCTTGTTGTTACAATGAGTGAAAGCAGTGAAGACGAAAGTAATAAGGGATGCGAATCCCAAATCGGATTTGTACATATGTTACGTGATTGTCCTGTACTTTTGTCCAAGTCACAAACACCAGTTGTCCGACTATCAAAGTCAAATGCACTTGAAGCGATGAGAAAACAATAGGAGCTTAATATCGGTTCACAAATAACAACAAGTCAAATCTACAAAAAAATCAATAATATGAAATCCAGAAAAAGACTGATATTAATAGAACTGGAAATAAGAAAATGGTTCTGCAGGATTGGGAAAAGATTTTGTTGTAAATCATGGAAGGCGATACAAATCCAGTACTTACAAAGATTCCAGGTGATGTAATATTTATAAATAAAAATATAAATGAGGCAGCCAAGCTAAATTTAATCTGGAACCAAAAGATATATTTCGGTTGAAATTATTTTACAATTTCATTTTAGGAGCATTCTCTGTCGGTACAGAACAAACAGACACGATAGCAGACAGCAGTCATGAAGTTAAAATCCGCAGGCCTTCTGTTTCTAGAACGTGTACCACAAATGATAATACTGCTAGTGAAATAAATTCACCTAAAAAAAGAAACTAAATAAAATTAGTCCTCTTGAAAAAAGAGACAAACGATACTAAACAACTTTCAAATACCGAACTACAAAGGCTAGTTTTGCTGAAACTACTGAGGGTTTTGGAAATGAAGAAGCAAAAACTGAAGAGGGAGCTAAATCCAAGTGAAGAATTTACTTCAAATAATAATGATATCGTTGACGATGCAAACGGAAAAACTTACATTGATATGAATTATTTAAATATTTTTGTAAATTGTTGCAAAGTAAAAGTTATAAAATAATATTAACGATAAAAATCATAAATGCGTTGTTTTGTTCGACTTTTACTTACCTTAAGTAAAGGCAAGTAATTCAGATCACCTTTGTTGCCCACTTTGTCTAATGTTATCTATATCTTGTACAAGAAGTGGATCCCAAATAGCTTGAATTAGGGGCTCCATTGTATCGACTTCATCATTTAAATATTTAGCGATATTGTGTTACATGAAACAACATATAACAAGGTTTGGAACATTTTCAATCGACACCCGAACTCAATATTGATAATATCAATCGTTGTTTTAGTTGCCCAAAACACCGTTCAATTATTACACGCTCCTTCGTAAATAATTTGTTATAAGAAAGCTGAGCCGGAGTATTTGGATTTCTAAAGGGCACCATTAACGACGGTGCTACGCCATAACCTTTATCTTCTAAAATGAGTGCATTCGACCTCTTAAACTCATTTTTAGCAATGTTACTTGTGAGTTACTCCATATGCGTGAATCATGGACAGATCCTGGCCATGATGCGTCTACGCTTGTAAACCACTCATCTGCATTGCAAGTTGCTTGAACGTTGATACTGTGATATCCTTCGCGATTTATATGTTCATCACTATGAAGAGGTGCTTTATTTATTTTTATGTGGGTGCAATCGATCACATCAATAGAACACGGAAAAGTTTACTTTGTTTGCCATATTTCTTTAGCTGCTATTATATCCGCCGGAGTGCAAGGAAATTTTATCCAATGTGCGAATTTTTCTATTATCTAGTCAGCAACTTGTGTCACAACCTTAGACACAGTACCTTGATAAACACCTACATATTTTCCCACTTCTGTTTGAAACTCCGGATCACCTACATATTTTAAAAATATTTTCATTTTATCAAGTTGTTTCTTCCGATTCTTCACTCAAAAAGTTATTTGAAAGCCACTTAACATTTTCTTTATTAAATCAGTATAATGCTTTAAAGTCAAAATCACACGTACTTCTTCTTGGTTTATAATATTTTTTGAACGCAAATTAAACATGCACTCAGCCATAGCTTTGCCACGATCAAACTGAAGTCTGGTAACTATAAACTACAAATTTATGGACTATATTCTCATCCTAACGAGCATAAATATACTTTTATTCATACCAAAAATGAAAATATTCTTACAACAAACTGTACATAAGAGTACCTTCTCAAGCCGAGTATCTGCTTCGGTTTTTTATTCATACCACGTAGAGTATTCACTCCAAAATTTGGAGTATAAACTGAATACTCATTTTTATTCATACCACCCACTGACGAAAAAGCTCTATAATTTTTTTTTCGAAATTGAGCATATATTTTATCAAATTGTAGGTAAAAATAAGAACGACTCAAGTACTGATGATACTAACAACGTTTTGAATAGATCGTCGTCTCTTCGTTGGCAATTCTCGAAATCTACGAAATCTTTGGTGCATATTTCTTTGGATAAATTCATATGTGCTATCTTTTTATTTGTATTATCCAAAAATGATGCGATTACAACAGCAGCTATTATTACCTTTTTCGAAACGGTTGGTGCCACGATGAAAAATATTCTAAATTGGTTGTACTACTAATCGAAACAGTTGGTTCGTCTGTGGACCCTTTGGGAATGTTAATTATTATTATTATGATACATCTACTTCGATGACTTAACAATCGAGTAATGTAATTATTCATTCAAATGAATTTCATTATTCTTCAGCCAGAAAATAAAAAATTTCACATTAGAATATTCTTTCCGAAAATGAACAGGTGAATAATATTCAGCATGAATAATTCATTCAGTATACGAAAATATTTTTCGGTTTTACTTTTAATTACCCAGAATCGAGGAAAAATAACAGAGCAGCATTTCTCTTCTCAAGTTGAATAATAAATTAATTCAAAACTCCCACGGGAAAAGAAAATCTTTGATGCGAGGAGTTGGAAATGGTCTAACACAAAATATTTAGGTTGTGAGTATTAATTGATGATCAAAGAATTACTACCTATATAAGATATTCCTGTTTTACGAGAACACCAGCCTTCTCACTGCCTTGATTTCCAGAGGTATTCGATTTTCCCTCTTCTCGATGTCTTGGAAAAGCTGGAAACCTAAAAGGAAAGAGAGTAAGAAAGAGAATGTTTGTTGAACATAAGAATGAAAATTATAATATATCACGATCTGAAGAAGATAATTTATTCAGAAAGAAAGTAGGGGATTTGTTACGTAAAATGTTCCGCATAAACATATTCTGAATAGTTGGATGACAATGTTACACATACATTAACAGTGACTAAAAGTTATAACACTATTATTGATAATAATTACACAATTTTCACATAAAATTCAAACAAGAAACGTTTCATCATAGGGTAGCACCATCAGATGAACTTGTCCAACAACCCTAATTCATTTCATTGTATTTGAGTTCTCTCAACTAGTTATTCATATTGCGTTTAGAGTTATAATCAAACAAGTATTTAATGCTGCTCGTTTATTACTAACTGACAATATATTCGGTCTGCGATACATTAGGCCCGAGAGCCTTTTTTTACCTTACGGAGTGCGGGAGCGTACTGTTTAGTTATCCCTTATATACTACACATCTCTTCCTTACAGAAAATCAGAAAATATACGTTAATAAAAATAGTTAACATCAATAAATGTCTTCTTTTTTTACAATGGAGTAAATCGTTCTGGAGGTTTCAACTTACTCCCTCTCCGCAGACATCTGTCGGTATTATTCTGGTCATTTTCTGAAATGTCGGTTTGACAGTCACTTGCCTTTATCTCTAAATTAGCGTTTTCTGACCTTGGTGGTGAAATACCGTCGTTTAAATGGTTAGGACCATTTCCACTGTCTTGACTTTTCAGAATTTGACCATTTTTTTCGGATGATTGAGAAAGGACTTGTTCCCCATATTCTGCAGTAGTCGGAATAACTTGGAACGATTTTCTTTCGATTCTCGGTCTTAACCCAAATGGCTGAACTTAATTTTGGTGGAGAACTTGAAAATTTAGCACAAATTTCGCAAGAATTCGTGATGTTTTCTATGTCAATGCCTGACAACCAAAAGTAAAATCGAGCTAGCGCTTTCATTTTTACAATATACCCATATGGGATTCGTGTAATTGTCTAATAATATAATTTTGAAATTTCTCAGGAGTGACTAATCTGTATCCCCAAAGTAAACAAGCAATGTGGGATGGGGCCTCCCTCCCTATATGAACCCTAAATAAGCAAGGCGGTGACGTGACTAAGACGCAGTAAATAATGTTAACATGGCGAACGAAAATATCGAAAGATCTACGCATTCCATCCCACGATACTGTTTATCGTCCACCAATCCGAATCAATGAGTCTCCAGAGGAACAGATGAGCAAGTAATATTCGTTACGTAGAAACCTAAAAAGAAGAGTGGAAAATTTGCAGTACCACGAAAAACTCAAAAGAATAGATGAAAAGGCACGATAGAAGAGAAGGAGTGAGAGAGCAATCTAATGGAGGTGGTCGCGCGGATGTGCTTTACTTACGACAGTGGCGGTTTTGCCAAGTGTAGATTAGCATTGTTTTCTGTTTAGTCTACAGCCTAGTGAAATCATCTATAATGATTATCTCAACTTTTGAAGTGATATTTTCACTCGCAGACCTCGTTGATATATGACTGCACCAGGAATTATCCAGGAGGTTACAAAGCAAAACATTTTTTAATACCACAATATAATATCATCGTTTACACAAGAAAATATGAATCTTTCGTAGATGACTATTTCCCAGATTCGATAATAACTTTATTACATAATAATTTTTCGAGGGGAATATAAATGATAAACATAATAGTATGAGTCACGAACTCAACCATATGAACTTTTTTCTTAATAATATTTCCCGATAAAAATTACGTATTGGAGAAACTATAAGAACAAAGGAGAGGTAAATGTAGTTCAGATCTGACAACTTTGTTAGCAACAAACAGGAGTACGCTTTAATTATTCGAACTCTCGAACAACGGTCTCATTAGGGGATCTTCAGATTACAAGTGCACGATTATGTTACTCTGTAGAATACATAAAGAGTTGAAGAGTTGAAGAATAAAGGACCAAATTAAAATGCCACACTTCGATAACTCGCAATCCCGGATCAGCACCGGACTGAGGTTTGGGACTCGAATTAATTTGAGGTTTCATTCCGTAGAATATTTGGTGATGTATAAGACTACTTAGACACTTAGGAAAATACTTCTATTTGACAATCTCCATTTACGAGAAAATTAAAGAGATAAAATTTGTATCGGTCTATTTCTCGGTAGAAGATTTTTAATTCATGAGAATATTTGAATGAAGCTGAACTGTTAGAAAGGATAATGACAGCATCTCGTCTTGAGAAATCCAGTTGATCTGTAACATCAGTGGATTGAGTTTGTTGTTAATCTCATACGTAGCGATGTCCTGGAATCCAAATAAAATGACATGACAAGTGTGCTTCTTCAACAAAGCAATATATTGGATTTTCGTTTCTTTCAAATAAGTCGTTGATATACAATAAAAAAAGGGTTGGAGACACTATGGATCCCTTGGAAACACCAGCGGTAATAGTGAAAGTATTCGAAAGAGTGCTGAACCGAATCTCCTATTTCCCGCTTAACTGTTGGTTAAATTTAGTAATTCCTAAACTAATGATTAAGATAGAATTTATTGCATATTTTGCTTCAACAAACTCTCAAAGAAAACATGTATTACAACTCTGGCTGGCATAATAAGAGTAGTGATGCTTTTATTTGTGAATAATTTGTGAACACTATTAATTCAGAGAACACATGAAAAAATTTGGATGTTTAGTGTAGATTTCTGCTGTAGATAAAATAAAATAAAAATATATGAAATAAAAATATCATTTATGAATGAAAATCTTTTCCTGAGATGTATCACCAAACCAATAATAATATAATAATAATAATAAAAAGGTTTTTTCATGAATTTTTACAAAATAAATTTTACAAATACCTACACAATAATACAACATAAACATACAGATACATCATATAAATATGTAGTATATAATAAAAATAGGTATATAATAAAATTGATTTGTCAATAATCAAGTGGAAAATCACTGAAGCAGTCAGTAGGCTGTTTGTGCGTGATATACAAACTACTAAAAATGAACTTTGCCACAATAGTGTGTTTGGCATCATAGTTGGTACGTATAAGCCATTTTCTTTCTACAATTAACTGATATTTATAAATATTTCTGTACCGATAATTTTTATATTCCATTAATTCTATTTCTTTCATCCTGAGCGGAATGTTCTGTACTTTCACGCGCAGAAATCGTTACAGTTCACGTCACGTTTAAGCACTGCTATTTTTCCGAATGTCTTGGTTTATTCATTCGCGATGTTAAGGCCAACTCACCAAAGGACTAAACTCACTGATCTCCGTGATTATTATCCTCCTTCTCATGAATGTATTGACGCAAAACAAGCCGAAAAGGATATCGAATCATCTGCGGCCTTAACCGTGAATAAGGGTGCATAAAGATTTTCTCATTAACTTTTCCAGTCCATCCCTGTTCGGGATATACGAAGCAGGGGTGGTGGATTACAAAGCATCCGATGAAACTTCGTTCCTAACAAGGAAGTACGCAAAAAGTGGGTCGGGGTTATCCCGACCGATGAAGATTAAAAGCGTTTTTGTTATTCACGCCATTTTTTATAGTTAGAGGTCACGGGTGCAATAACTTCGTAGATGAAATATTTTCATCTGAAAGTGCTAGGCTAGAAAAAATATTCATATATGAAGTTATTTGTACAGACACCGCAGACAGTCTCGGTTCATGTCGATAGGAACGAAAAGCAGTTCAAGGTTGTTTCTATGTATTAACCGGTATGGTGAAGAATTTTTACACGTTGAATTTCTTGTAGATTAAAAAAAAACATTAAATAATCTAGTTACAGAGTATCAACTAAGATTGACAAAAAGAATTGAATAGTGTTAGAAATTCAAGTTTCCTATTCAGTCGATAGTATAAATATTGTCTACTGAAATGGTGATGGAAATATTCGTTGCGGTAGTCGTGACTCAGCTTTGATTACAATTTTAACAGAGAGTTTCAGATGCCAGAAAGTTCACACTTGCTGTAAAAAATACAGTCCGCTGACTTTTTTGTAGACCTATAGAAGTCAAAACAAATCTGAGCGGTGACTTTTTTATTCCATATTTAAAGTTGAACATGAACTTCAGATATTTCTTTAATGCCCTCCTCCCTTTTATTATTTGAAGAACTCAACTCAAAAAATTGAAATTTGAAATAATGAAATAAATGCATGAATGCATGTCTGTAACACATCATTTCGAAGCTCCTGACCAATACCTCACAACCCTAGAATATGAAGTCAATATCTTCATCTATTACAAATTGGCGGAACATATTAAACAAACACATTAATATCGATATTTCTAGAAATATTTCTTTTATCTGCCATATGACAATTCCAACAACTCGATAAGGTTTGTTTGTTGAACAAACGACAAAAAATGTCAGTGCGAATGCTCTATCTGTAGAAAATATTTGAGGGAACTTATATCCAAATTCACAACTACCGGTGGTGTACATATCAAAAAGCCCCCAGGTCATCCGTCCATTCCGGAAGACCAGCAAGTGTAAATAATTGGTGAGATGGTGGTAAATCCTGAACTTATTCCGTTGCGAATGTTTGTAGGTATTTTCTTCTACTGTGTGGAGACTTTTGAAGAGGAATAGGTATCATTCATGCAAAATTAAAATGGTACACCAATTAACTGAAGATGACTCTGATCGAAGAACAGAATTCTGCGAAATCATGACGGAAACCATTACAAGGCATCTTCACAATATTTGTTTTAGTGACGAATGTACATTCTTTCAAAACAGCAATGTTCACAGAAAAAATTGCCGTAATTGGAGTGACACCAGCCCTCGCGTTTTCTGAGAAACACATACCCAATATCCAGAAAAAATAACGTTTGGGTAGGAATACTGGGAAACCATATTGTAGGACCTCTATTTATTGATCAAAATTTAACAGGGGAACTGTATTTGAATAGGCTGGAAACTACTGTTGACCCTCTTATCACTGAAATCGTCGAAGCGAATCCTGATGAATTCCATATGGATATTGTATTCCAACAAGACGGAGCACCACCACATTACTCCAGACAAGTAACAAACTATTTGGATACTACTTTTACCGGTCGTTAGATTGGCCGTCGAGGTCCTACAGAATGGCCAGTCCGCTCGCCAGTTTTAACACATTTGGATATTGGCACCCAGTCGCCATTTCGAAAGTTTCATCTGTCAATTTCACTTCAAAATAAAGTATTCACGCATCAATTTCACTATCCCAAATTTAATTTTTTTTAGTTGACCCGTTCAAAAAATAAAAGGGGGGGATATTTAAGAAAAGCACAGTATACTCATATCGATCATAATTATTAAAAAATGATTTGAAACCATTTCAGTAAATTATTATTAAAAACGGTTTAATGCTTATTTATTCCTTTTTCCAAGTAACAATTGCCAGGGGCCTACGGTTTTGTGAGACTGTTCTCACCAGCATAAAATATAGAAGTGAACGATGACATACCTATCGTGATATTTATTAATTTAGTTCTGAATATAACAATATAACATATTGTTTTCTATACATTAAGAAATGTTTAATCCAGTTCTAGCAACTCCACGAATGCCATACAAGTACAATTTATATACATATACAGCACTTTGTGTTGATTTTTCCAGATAAAAAACCATGATGGTTATTTTGAGAATTACCATGAGTCGTGGCAAAGTTCATTAGCGGGCGTTGAAGGCAGGAGGATTCAAAAACTTTGAAAGATAGGGTATAACAATAAGAAGCTGGACTCATTGGAGTGAGTTTAAATGAGCTCAAGACACAATGAAGTCTTTCAGTGGTAGTGAAAGGTCGAATAAACCCACCACTTCGACCGACCTACTTTCTTATGCGTATATACATGGTATATACGAATTAGTTTATTATAGAATGAAATAGTAAATTGTCACGATTTGAATTGAGGATGAACTGGGTTCAATTGTCGCGTTATTAAAAATTATAGTTTTTTTATACACCTATCAACTTTTGACAAAAATGAAAAGTATATTTTGTATGTGATTAGCAAAATATTGTTTAATTTGTACCATCCCCATTCAGATAACAAAAGAAGTCGAAATTGAGATAACAAAACCGTTTCGGTGAGTAGCGATAAAAAGTTGCCCCAAACATAATTATACGGAGAATAATATTCAGCGACACAAAACCCCGTAATTACAACGGACTAATGCACGATCTCCCCGACCTGTCGTAATTAATAACTAGGGGTATTTTGAAACTATTTCCCGTTTCAGCAGACACGAGGATGGTACGATGCGGACGGCAGACTCGGTTCAACTCTCACAATTAGCCCCAGTCGATAGCATGTTAATTAAGTAGAAAACTTTCGACTTCACCTTGTCGTGGCTCGAAGCCATTGTTTCAATATGTCTTACTTGCCGATTTTATAACTTAATACTGGATAACATTGCCGGTTTTCCGCAGCGCATTGTTCGAATTTATGTATATTATAAGGCATTCTATGGATGGCGGGATGAATAACCATTTATTCTACTAGGCATTTCGGTTAGTAAATATTTACAACTCGGAAAACTTCAAAACGCGTTGTGGAAAATACAATAAGAGGAATTCGAACAATGGAACTGAATAATCTCATGAAACATCATCCATTTCGTTTCGCAACAATTCACATAACTATCAGCGTGTATTCCAAATGAAAACATACATTGGACTAGAAGATAGAAACCTTTTTTTGTAAAAAACTTTCCTGCTTTCTAATTTTCCTTCATTAAATAAACATTGTGGGACATTTTTCAAGAAAACAGAAAGATATTCATGTTCAATGTTGGAGAAGCAAAACATTTTTTTACAAAAAACTGCTAAACTAAAAATATTTCCATTCATACAAATCATTCTTCTGAAAATTCAGAAGGATGATAGAATAAAACAGTGGGAAAGATAGGAAGACACATTTCTAAGTAAACCGTTTAAATCATAATTAACAGACTTGTCACAAATTCTAAAATCGAATAATAGTCGTGTGACACCTTATTTGAAATGTCTTTCAGTTTTGAATCCAATTCTGTTACATTTTCGTCATTACAACGCCAAGCAATGTCAATAAATTAACTTTTATTCATTTAGTATTTTATTTCGGATAAGAAAGAGAAACAGAACACTAAAAATCACACATCAAATGTCTGAACTGAGAACTACTAACCTACATACAATAGTATAAACGAGCTTCTGTTTTTACCCTTATATTCTGAAGAATATCAGGGGTTAATATTCTACAACAGAACCTGTAAATTCCTTTCTATAAATTGTCTTCAATAGTTGACTGCGTCTCGTAGATTTTTTATTTTGACCGTTCCCCTAGAAAAATTCCAGAAGAGGCAAATCGAGGGATGTGGGTAGCCATTCTGTAGAACCTCTTCTTCCAATCCATCTACCCGCGAAGTCATTATCAAAAAATGTCTACAGTAATAGAAGAGGAAAAGTAGTCACTGCTCAAATAGGTAGGTATTTGCTGAAAGTATATTGATACCAAATTTTGAACATTTTATCAAATCCAAGTAGATTTTCAAGATGTTTAAAACCAATCAACTCTCAGAAGTTGAGAAACTTGTGCGAGCTAAGGACTAACGAGGTCTTACGCTTTAACGTGTGATTCCTAACACGGATATTAACAAAGATTTGAAAATTATGTTTCAAAGTGGTTGAAAATGTTTTTTGGTGATAGGTCGGAAATCATATATATGAAATATTATAGGAAAGAAATAAGAAAGAAAGTAAAAATTAAATATTGAAAAGACTAAATATAGGTACCAGGACCTGAATATTTGAATGATAATTCGGCTTTAGACGATTCGAAACGTAGTGAAGCAGCTTGGATATATTTTTCTTGTTTGTGAAAGGTTTTGGCTTTGTACTTGTTCATCTTCAAATAAAACCTTTCATTCTCCAAAAATAACGTCTCAGTTCACCTATTTCTTCTTATTTTTCACAATTCTGCATTTTCATAATTTCTCTTCATTATTTCACCTATTTTATTATCAAGAAGATAGATACACATATTTGAAATTTGTTAACATTTTTTTGCACAATCAATGTTCGAATAGCCAATATTCATTTGAAACTTATGTTTCCCAGTCGCCGTTAAAGCAATACTCTTTTCGTCGCGCGTTTAACCAACTTAGTTGTCGTCTTCAGTAGATGAAGAAAATTGATGGAATATTTTTAATCAAATTCTTTGAAAGCCTTAAAAAGTGTAAAAAATTTTCGTATGATAAACTGGTTTAGAAGTTATGAAATCATTCATCATTGAATGTAAACGAATTATTGGCTTGGAATCAAATTTTCTTTCCTCCATCAGTAAATAACGGAACATTTTTCAATTGCGGCTGATGCGAATTTGAATAATTCAAATAAAGTAACAAGTTGAAAAACTATTGAAATCTTGAAAATTTATTTTCGACCAATGGAATATTAGTTACACCTTCAAAATTTAATTTATTTCATGAGGTTTTATTCATAAGTTCCTGCATCAGAACATCCACAGACCAATGAATCAGCGGGTGAGCGATGGTATGTATACACTTAATTAGAGGTTATTCAGTATAATTTGAATTTATATTGATTCATTTGGGGTATGAATTCTTTTCAAACTGTGATGTATTCAACTCAATGATACAACTACATATTCCCCATTCTTTATTCTGTCGTTCACCAAAACATACTGCTAGTCGGTACTGCTTACCTCTAAAATATAACCATATTCGAAATTTGTACATTGGTAGAAACATTAATTTGGCAGAACTACTTTTTGTAGTAAAGTGAGAAGTGTTGCGATACTCGAATAATAAGTTATTGAGAACTAAATTGATATTTGTTTGGTTACTTTTATCTAACGCACTCAAAAGAGCCGTTTTGGTTATTTTGGCGCAATTCTCCGCCACACCATTAGAGGAAGGATGGTTAGGTGGTGTCTTAATATGACCTAAATGATTCTGAGCTGAAAACTTCTCAAATTTTTGAGAACAGAAAGATGTATCATTATCGGCAATGATCTGATTTGGTAATCCAAAACGCGCGAAACGACCCCTTATAATCTCTATTGTCAACCTCAACAACAGGAAAACCTCCAACCACTTACTATGAGCATTCATCCATAACTACCAAAAAATACTTATTTGTGAATCAATCCATAAAATCTAAATGACACATATACCAACGTTGTTCCGGCCATGGTCAACAAGTCAAATTAGATTTATCTGGTGATTTTTTATAAATCAGACAGCTATCGCTGTCTGATGTATATTTGTCTGATGTATATATATTTGAATTTTTTTTTCAGTTTTAATTTATATGAATCATTGGGCCAACCTGATTTCAAATACTTTATAATTTTTACAAATGTTTCAAATATTTGTATTGCATCTTCAATCTGAAGAAAATCAAGAGGAGAATCTTCATTGTGAGAAAAATAACTGATGAAATCTACCTCATCCAAACTGTTTTCGCCTAAAGGTAAAAGTTGTGATTGTGTTCTGATTCCACATACAGTAACGTTAGTTACAAATAAAAGTGGTAAAAACAGAAATTTTCATTTCTCTTTTCATCATGATCTCCTACCACGTAGTAACGGCGACATCCATCAGTTTATTGAAACTATATATAATGTATAGAAGTCTAATTTATGAATCTGAACCTTCGAAAACCGGAGAATTAATTCGTTCTATTTATATGGAAATCAATTCTATTTCTAGTGGAATAATTGTGGATATTATGATTCAAAATAATGAATTCATTAAAATACTGAAGTTGACCTCCCTGCATTATCTTCAATATGAATGTCATAGTCATATAAAACAATCTGCTTACAATTGGTAATCATTTAAATGAATCCAGCATTTGAACTATAGGTGTTGATTTATTACACCACAGAATTACCATCATCCCTCTATTTTGCATATTTTGCAACGAAGATTTTTCGTTCAAATGGTTGAATGATGCAATTATAGCAATTAATTAGAGAGTTTATGGAAAGACGTCTAGATAGGTATTATTGAAAACAAACACATTTTTTTATATTTTATTTTTTATGTATTGGTCATGCTTGTGAGAATTCAGATCATTATTAACAATGAATCTAATGTATTTAAATTCAGTTTCAATCTATAGTTTATCATTTTATATATTTGTTTGTTATTTATGTCATTTATGTTCATTTGATCATATTTATATTTTTTTGCAATTATAATTGCCTTCGTTTTTTGAACATTCAATTTCAGTTCGTTCATTTTCAGTGTAATATTCATTTTTGTAATGCAAAAAGATTTATGAATTCTCACTCTGTATTACTCAAGCCTATGTCATTCAGATACAAAATGAGTAAAAGAGGACCCAACACACTGCCCTGCGGCGGTACTCCAGATTGAAATGTTATTTTCTCAAAAATTGAATCACCCACTTTGGTCCGCTGCCTTCTATTACTCATATAACTCCTGAACCTGTCCTAGAACTTTACCAGAGAAACCAATATTTCCAACTTTTTTAACAAAATGCTTCTATTGATAGTTTCGAAAGCCCTTTTGAAATAAAAAAAAAACAGCCCCAATATACTTTTTCTGATCCATATTTTTTTCATTTCGACTAGTTGCAATGATGTTTCACATGAATGTTTTATCCTGAAAGCTGATTGATTCAAAATAATTATTTTATTGAAATCTAAAACCTCTTCAACTTGTGAACACTGCTATTTCTAAAATATGTTTCAGTCTAGGCAATGTATCAACAGGATAAAAATTTATCGCTTTCATTGTGTTCGTAATTTTTGGTATAGGTGTTACTGTTGTTAATTTTAATTTCTCCGGTAATGAACCAGTTTATAGAGAGGAAGACAATAATGAAGTTTGAAATTAATAATAATGATAATGATAATAATAGGTCTTCATTCCCAGAATGATACAATAAATACGTGTGAACATTTACTGAAACGGGAAATGCTGAAGATCAGTTTGTTGCATCAAACGATGCAACCTCTGTTTTTCAACTTAGGCTAATCAAAACTGTTTTGATCTTCCCCTTGAAGATGATCACTTGGTGATCGAAACACGTGTTGAGGTGTTAAAATAAAGGTTTGGTGTTTGAAAAAAACCTTGTATTGAATCAAAGATGCCCATTAGAAAGCTTTTGGGTTCTGGTATCATCTAATCTCTGACAAGGAAATTTTTCATCAATTCGAGTGTATACTCCAGGAGGTTTCGAAATTAAGCAATTTCAATACCATTTTGATGATATTAGCTTTTTGCGTCAACTGGTGATTTTTTCTATCAAGGCATGCATCTCCGATGCATCGATATATGTACTTCCTTTACTTGAAAAAGGTGTGGAAATTAGGTTTCTTCTTGAAAAGTAACAAAAGTTCACTGTCAAAAAGTTAGGACAATTTGAAATAAATAATGCCGCCCCTTTGGTGCTACGAGTAAATTAATACAAAATAATGATTTCCCTCGACAAAATCCCCGGTTACCAAATTTCGTAGAAATAACTCATTTTTTGCAAAAGTTGTTTTTAAAAAACGAATAAAAAATTTCAACATCCTGTGTTTCCGAAATTTCTTAAAATTTTCTCAAGAATATGTCACCTGAATATTTCGACGTACTTATATTACACCTTGTATAATTTACTGTTTACCTACTGAACTCTTTTATACAAGAGAAATTGAAATCGATACCCAAAGAGCTCATATCAAAAATATTTATAGATGGCACTTAACACGATTCATCCGAAATTGGGCTCCTAGTTGCACTTCCAATTTTCCCTAATTATGTATTTACATTGTGGCAGATAACGAAATTAAAATTTATACAGCCCTTAGCTCCCTGTAAGATAACGAAATCCGCTTCCATCAGAAAGGCCGTAAGGATATAAAACCAAAATTAAAATTAAAATAAAATTTAATGGCAACTTTAGAAGTAATTAATTTCAAAACCCCAGATCCGTTTTCAAGCAAATTGTTTTTGAGAGCATAAAATGGGCGGTCCTGAAAGAAATTTCGGTGAAAATTTGCATTACATGATTATTTCCTCCAGTTTTTTATGAAACATATCTAATATTCGAGCATGAAACTCTCTAATAAAATTTTAGATACTTTAGAAATGAATGAAAGTCAGTGAATAGTGTCAAGTAGATTAACTTTAAATACTTTGAGGTAGGTTAGGTTAGGTCTGAAGTGAGTGGGTATATTCGACCCTCCACCGCAACTCGCAAGGGTTTATTGTGGCTCACAACTATTCACACTGGGCCAAATAACCCTAGCTTCTCAACGAAGCCGATTAGTTTGTATGTTGAGCAGTCTTTAAGGTCAGATGTTAAGAGTACGGATCTGACGAACTCTAAGAACCTGATTCGGTCTCCAGTGAGGCAGACATAAAGTATATGCTCTGCTGTTTCATCAGTTTCCAAACAGAGGCGACACACACTCTCTTCCGACAGTCCAAGTCTCTGGATATTATAATTCAAGTGACAGTGACCTATAAGAAGGTCTGTTAGACATCTCAGTTCATTCCTACTGTACTCCAACAACTGTTTGGTATCACGCTTCGCAGGGTGGATAAACGTCTTGGAGTAAGCCAATCCTGGAAGATTCTGCCAGAAGTCCATAAATCTTCTTGCGATCCAGGTGTTCAATGTTTGCTTGGCAAAGCCCAAAGCGAGGCCAATGACAGGTTCTGGTCCGATGAACCCACTTGCAGCACCCTCCTTTGCAAGAGAGTCATTAGCTTCATTACAATATGTTAACTCTTCCTATGAAGAGAGTCTACTTTGGAAATTTGTTACCAATTTAGACGTTGCTCGGTAGGAGCCAAGAGCTTCCAACGCCGCTTGACTGTCCGAGAATATTTTTATTAACTTGTGTGTGAGGTTGGATTTATCGAATCTCTCCGCACACAATTCAATAGAGTAAATTTCCGCCTGAAATATAGTCATATAGTCGCATAAGTTCCTAGGCAGTTAGATATCTCTGTCCTGGGTCTGTGACTAAAAACACCTGCACCAGAAATCGAAGGTGTGTTGATCCATCTGTGAACTAATAACTATCTGCCCTTAATCTTTCCTTCTTCCAGAGGATCTAGTCCTCTCTACTCGGGAATAGTACTCTATGAAGCAGTTCGTAGTTGACAGTTGGAGGCATAAAGTCAGAGGTCATTTCCAGAATGCTGTGACTCCCAGTGACAACCAACACTCTGTTGCACTCTGCTAATTGATTTGTGCAATTTGCAATGTGCACAAGTCTGTGTGCAGTCCATCTAGTCTCTCTCTCCAGAAAAATTTGGAGAGGAGGTAAATATAGAAGGATCTCCATAGCCGCTAACTTTATAGTACTGATGGCACCAGTGATAGCCAGACAAGCCCGTCTCTATAAGCCAGAGAGCTTCGCTTGGGCCGTTTCTGAAACCCTTCGGCCACCAATCAACTGCACCAAAAGTGATCATTGGTCTGATAATCATCACATAAATCCAATGGATTTGTTTGGGACGTAAACTCCAAGTTTTACCACAAATCTTTCGACATGTCCATAGAGACAGTCTGGATTAGTGTAATACTTTTTCTAAGTGAGCGTTCCAGGTGAGTCTTATCAAGAACAATGCCAAGAAATTTCACCTCCGTTCTAAATGGACCTAAATGACCGCACCATTGAGGGAAATTGGCGTTAGATCGTTCAATTTTCTCTTCTTGGTGGAGTGGATTAACACAGTTCTGCTGGGGTTGACAGACATATGCTCCCTCAAGCACCAACTGTGAACAACGTCCAACGTGCTTTGGAGGATATTACAAGCTACCCTTTCCGACATGGACCTTGCCAGAATGACAAGGTCATCTACATAAGCTTGTAGATCAACTGTTCTTCTGTTAAGGGCATCAAGCAGATTATCCATCAGGAGCGACCACAGAAGGAAAGATAGTACCTTGCCTTGAGGGCAGTCCGTGGAGACCCTGAACGTGTCAGCCTCGCGTTGAAGAGTCGTAGTTGCAGTTCTGTTTACTAGCATGGCATAGATCCAGCCAGTTATGATCAATTATATACCCTTCCTAGCCAGAGACAATCCTATATATTTAGGTAGTGCATTGTCAAATGCTCCTTCAATATCAAGAAATACAGCAACCGCATTCTCCCTATTGTCAAGAGATTGGAAGATTTTCTCAACGAGGTTGTTTAATGCTGAATCTGTTGATTTGCTAGTTTGATAAGCATACTGATGGTTATTCAGGGGGAATGCATATAATGCTACCCTCCTGATATGTCCATCCAGAATCCTCTCAGCAGGTATAGATGCCACCCATGCTGCCAAACAACTGGGTGGTATGTAGTTCCACGCCAGACAGACAGAAAGGTAAAATTAGTTCCAGTTCGTTTAAAGAAGAGCTGAAAATATACCATCCTCTCCGGGAGATTTGAAGGGCTGAACTGCCCATTCAACTGCCTGTGCTGTGATAACCTTCTTTACGACGTCCCAATCGTTCTTTTTTGGGCGTTTAGCGCCCTCGAAGATAGGAGGTCTATTGTTATCAAGAGTTAGATTTCCAGGAAAGTGGTTGTCTATCAAAAGCCCTAACGTTTCTTTACTAGAGGTCGTTTAAGCGTCCCAATTTCAGCAGTCGGCTCTATAGAGAGAATCTTGTGAATTCTTGTGCTGCGAGGTAAATCAGAGATACTCTCACAGAACTTCCTCCAAGACTTCCGTTTTGCCGTTTTACCTTATTGTATAACGTTAGAGTAGTTTTATAAAGCTCCCAATTACCTGACTCTTCACTCGATTGAATAATCGTCGAACTTCTTTTCTTTTATTTTCTAGGCTTTTGTTCCACCAAGATGAGTTGTGGTTATCTTTTTTAACCCTCAGTGGACAGTTCTCATGATAGGAGGAGATCACTGCTTCGCGAAATTGTGTCGCTACTGTATCCATATCATTACAACTGTGACCTCGTCCTCAAAGTACGATTGGAGGGAGTTTTTATACCCACTCCAATCAGTAGATTTTGAGTCACGATATTCTACTACTGGTCTTAGACCTATTTCAATATTGAAAAGAATATGTCTTTGGTCTGAACAAGAAGGTTCAGTAGATACAGATCAATTGTGTATCTTGTTGCTCAGAGAATGTGAGCTGATGGTTGAATATAATACCTCTTGCCTACTACTAGTGACAAAAGTTGGTTCCAAGCCCTCAATAATTACGGACAGCCCTTTTCCTAGTGTATAATCAAAGATGAACTTCAACTCTTCTTGCCCGTGGATGACTACCACGTCTTGGGTGCAGAAGCCTGTAAGCACAAAATAGTTGAAATTTTTTCTGATGACCATGCAAGCTCTGGGTTTCACCCCAGGAATATTGCTCACTCCGTTTATTTGGCCTGTATTTTCTGTTGATGATTCCTGCAGGAAGACAAGGTCAATTAATTCATCCTTGAAATTTTTACCAAGGACGAATGAGGCGGCCTTGGCATGTTGTAAGTTTGCCTGCAAACACTTGAAGTTAACAAATGTTGCCGTACACTTAGAACTCCTCGACCCTAAGAAGGAGGAGATGGGGGTCCTTATGGACACCTCCACCCTCCTCTCCCGGCATCGAGGGATGTGTAGGCTCAGATGGTGAGGTGAGGACAACTGCCATATCTGAGTTGCCTGCTGGTTTTTAAATCTCTTTTACGAGACGATTTTGGTCTTCGCTTTCAGAGAGCCACGTCCAGCCTTTTTCACTGGTTTTCTCGACGAGACGTTAAGCGTCTTCGTCTCCCGAGAAACACCAGTTTTCCCGGCCTTGGGATGGGTGTGAGCCGCTGGTTTACCCCTATGTTTGGGTGGAGGTTTGGTTGAACTCCTCCCCATAGGTGGATTTTCACTCGGCCCCACTTTATTTACCCTAACGGGTACACTTGAGTGACTCGTTTGAGTAGATTCCCATTACCAAAATGTGGTCTGAAACCCGTCCTCGCCAGCACGGCCATGGATCCATCGTCTACAGCGAAGGTCCATGTTTTGACCAGAGCCTGACTTTTCCTAGTGGAGGATCGTCCACTCCGAAGTTGACAGACAATGGTTCATTTTCTTCAATCTAGTGAGGACCTGTTCGAAGGCAGTCTGTGACTGCCACTGTCAGGTAGGTAAACAACACAGATGTGTGGCTTCGGAAGTCGCAGGGTATTAACTACATCCGCAAACCAATCGGCGCTAACCTGATTCTCACAGACGACCTGTAACCATCCAGGCCGAAAGACGCAGATCTGGAATTATACCTGCGGCACATCATCTGGAATAACCTCCACAGCAGACAAAATAGACTCCTGAAGAGATTCCAGCTGATTGGTCATTAATGAGGTTGTCGGATGATCAAGGTGCAAGATTCAAATCTTGATACCCGAGGCAACCTTCCCATATGAGGGTTTTTGCACACAAGGTATACCTGACGATGCCTTAGATTCAACCTTGTAGGTCTTTTTCCCCTCTGGTTTCGGTGAGTCATCATTTGATCACCAATTTTGTTCTCCAATCTCAAGAATTTGGTGCAAGGTGGCTTCATAAGGTACTCCGCTCTTGAGGAGACGACTCAGTTGTTTCCAGGCTGCACCACTAAACCTTTTCCCAGGTTCAGTTTTTGGATGAGGATTTGGAGAGTTGAGAAGCTCTCGTTCCTGTTCTGAACTTACAGGTAGGTCAGTTGGAGTCGTATGCTCGACATCCATTTCCTCTGAAGACTCTGGGTCAGAAATAAAATTTATATTTAGTCTATCCATAAAAGTTTCACGAGTAGCTAGGGAAATGAGGGTAATGATGGCAGAGCCCCGCATTACCGTGACAAGGCGATGCTACGACGAGAGGGCACCCTATATCTCAAAGATTCCGTTAGAGACAGCTGATAGGCTCAGTGTCATTCATCCTCTCGGCACGGATACACACACCTTAGGATTAAGCCATCATTGGAATGCAATTCAGTTAGCGAATAACAGAACCACACGTGATTCTGTCATTTCCGTATCTAGCGGGGCTACGTGGAAACAGGCATCCGATGGCCAGATTGCTCAACCCCCACATCTCAAGCCAAAGCACTTGCCGATACCAGCATAAACCTTGCGTTGTTTTACTTTGACAATGCGAGGTACCTTCCAATATATAGAAGGAATAAATGACCTTAGTGTATTCAGGCTACTTTTGTAATTATATAGTTTCTAAATTCATAAAAACAGTACGAGACTTTTGGGCAAATTACTCCCACTCTTGTTTTTCGTTTAAAATCTCCAAAACTAACATTTGCACCATTTTTAATTGACAGCATCAGGTTGAAATTCATTTATTTTATTACTTTAAAAATCATACATTTCAAACATATAAGAAATGTAATTTTTTTACATAGTCTTGAAGATGAAATATTCATAAATGAAAACTATAAATCAAAACCTGTTTCCAACCAATTTTTCGAGGTAAAACTTATTGATAATGTTCAGAAAAGTTACGTTGGGAATATTTTTCAGGAATCTCCTATCGTCATGTATTTGTCGTACTTGTTCAGATCTGTATTGGATATTTGGGAATATAAATCTGACATGTAATACCCTAATCACCATGAACAACTGAGAGGACATTTACATTATAATATCATCTAATTTGTTTATGTCGTGAATGGTCACACAAAGGAGCCATTTTCATTGGTAATTCTCGCCATAATATTTTGTCGATGACAATTTATGCGACAGAAACTCGTACCGAACAATCCCCATTTCGGTTATATCTGTATGGGCACACAATCAAGATAACTGTTTATTTGTTGGAGATTAGCATTTGGGGGAATCTCAAACCAGGAAATATGGTCGCACGAGGTCGGATTTTGCAAATTTGATTCAAATTGGAACGGTCGTATTTATTTAGACGCGAAAAGCGAATGAAAACTAAACGAATTTTCTATGACAAGATTAATGGCATACATGGGTATAAACTATTTTTCTTCTTACACGCAAGATATACTTCATAAACTTCAATTTACACACAATTCGTAGAATTTTTTTTGGTTTCAACAGTTCTGTTCAATTCTTTGGCCTTGAACCATTCACGTATCACATATATACGAGTATACCCTGCCAAACTTATCAGATGCATATTTTCCTGATTTTAATCGTTAAATTTTTATTTAACTTAATATTAATTTATATTTAACGATGGAAGCTCCATCATGGAATCATTTTGACCAATATCAATATTTTCACAAACAAAAGAAAGAGAAACTAACGGTATTATAAATATAGAGTTTTTGAATATTACTAAATTTTTTCCAACACCAAACCATTATTTTAACACCTTGACACGTGTTTCGATCATCAAGTGACCATCTTCAAGAGGAAGTTCAAACTAATCATACTTACAAAGTTATCCTTATTTATACCATAGATACTTACCTCTTCTAGGTACCTGCGTATTAAGTGTCTTAAATTAATTTTACAATATTGCCTTATCAACTAGTCTTGAAATAATTTTACAATGTGTCAGGTGAATCTGATAATTATTTTAACAAGCTATATACTATACTATTAAAATTGGTTCACCATCGTTATTCATAATATTATTTCTACACTCTCATAGGCATCTAGATGCCTGGTGTTATTAACTTGTCTAACTAATCTTCATGAACAGAAGTCTATGGAATATTTCAAGTTGCTAGGTGTTCCTTATACAGTGTGTCTGCAAAGTATGGAATAAATTCGATATTTCCAAAACCAAAGGTCGTTTTACAAAAACCTGAATCATGTCTATTTTTAATTTCAATATTCAACATTTTACAACAAAATTTCATTATACAGGATGATCTATATTAATATGATGACGTCATCGGTAAATTTTTTAATGCAACAACCTATATTTGTTGGCATTTTAAGGTAACCCGTATAGAGCTGATTCCGAAAACGTATGGTACTTGGGGTCTAGTGGCCAGAAATTTGAAAGATGTGCCCTTAGAAAGGAACTTTTATTGATTTCTAATAAAAGTAGAAATTAACTAATTATTTTATATTTTTCCCTGATGATTACTTTAACAATAGGATAGTAATCCAGTAATAAATACATGACTTTATTTAAATTATTCGAACTGTTGTCCTTGCTGTATTTGACAGTAACGTTGAATAAATTCTTGTTGACCCTTTTTATGTCTATTTCTGTTTGAATTCTCTCTTTTAATGAGTCTGGCGACCTACCTGGCCATTCAATATGTCCACGTCTACCAAACCATCGGGTCGTAAACATTTGGACAAAATACCTTCGAATATCTGCAGCATAATGTGGAGGCGCGCCATCCTGTTTAAACCATAAACTTTCCAGGATTAATTATAGTGGAGAATAAATTAATTAAAATAGGTACAAGATATCCCCTTAAAAACTGAAGGTATGTTGGCCCGTATAGAGTACTGTCGAAAAAGTAGGGTCCGATGATCCTGTTTCTTACAATACCAGCCCATGCATTTACATTTTGCGGGGATTGTGTATGATGCTCACGCATCCAGTGGGGGTTTTCTTTGGCCCAGTACCTACAATTCTGACGTTTGACCCCACCATTCAATGTAAAACTGGCTTCATCAGAAAAAATTATATGTTTTACGAGGAGACGGTCTCAGTGACAGTTATCGATCATGGTTTCATAAAATTCTATTCTTCTATCTGGATCATCCTCGTTTATTTCCTGTAGAAGTTCGATTTAAAAGGGATGCCATTTTTCCAAATTTAATACTTTGCGTACATTGTTTTACTGACATCGAAATCACGACTAACCTTACGAACAGAAGTGTGCACATCTCCTTCAAAAGCAAGTAGAACATCTAGTTATGTATCATCATTTATAGAAGGACTGCCTGATTTGCGTTCATTTTCAACTGTACCAGTTTCTCGAAATTTATTTTCAGTCTTACTTACTGCTGACTGCGTTATGCGTCTTTCTGGATATTTTTCATTAAATAAGTTACACACTTCCATCTGAGTTCGCGATCTGCCTCCATAGCCAATCATCATAAGTATTTCAATTCTTTGCTTCACACTTAACTTCATTACTACTTCAAATTAACTCGAAGCAATACTACAGAAAATTCACGAATTAATACAACTACTGTCCTATTTAACAGTTACTGAACGTCAGTCGAAATAATGACATTTCACAATAACAAAATACTAGCGGACTATTTTTTTGAAATTAATAAGAAATAATTGTTAGTACGGTTAGTGTCAACTACAGCAAGGACTACAGTTTGAACATTTAAAATAACGTCATGTATTTACTACTGGATTACTTTCCCATTGTTGAATTAATAATTAAAAAAAACATATAAAATAATTAATTAATTTCTCGACTCTGTTTTTTGGATTTCCTAAAAGATTCTGTAGTGTATGACTTGTTTTAAAAACCACCTTCATACCTAGTTCCTTGAAAATCTTTCCAAAGTTTTTCGTGTATTGGTGGTATGGAACTGAATTATATTTATATATATTATATAAATATATTTTATATATTTATTGGTTTTTGTCGTTTTTAAAAGTCGAGATTTCGTTCAGTCTTAACCTAAATTTCTTCTTCCTTTTTATGTCATCTACAATACCCCTCGAGAAACCGTTAGCGGCTGCTATTTCCTGTATTGTACATTTTTCTTCTATGAAGCTCGCATGTGTGAGTACGTTTGTGCTGTCCACAGTGATGTGAACTATCGGGAATATACCTGTAAGTGTTCGTTTATTATCTGAATACATCGTAATTTAGTCCTCCATATTGGCTCCTCATTACTATTCACATACCGTAGCCATATCCTAGTAAATTATTTATTCATTTCGAATCTGCTCATGAACAGTTTGCCAGATAGGGTGACAAGGGGTTACCCATAACAGTTACTTTCTGTTTTTCATAAAAGCAACTTTCTACCTGGAACCGATTTTGTTTGATACACAAATTAGTGAGAGAAACGAATTCATCAATTTAGTTATTATTGAAGTTATTTTTCCCTTGTAATTTCCTAAGGTATTGTAAGGTATGTGGAATTGGGACGCTAGCAAATAAGGAACTAACATCAAAAGAAACCAAAAATATCACCTTCTTGCGAAGTTTTTGACAACTTTATTATATGGATCAGGCAATAGACCGGTAAAACATACTGAATTTTCAGAAATGCTCATAGAATGCTTTACAAAATTGTAGAAAATATTGAAAAATTGTGGTAGGTAATTTTTTTTTAACCGAACCCTATACAAAAAATGAAACAGGAGATATATTTCTGTACGGCTTGTGTGAATTTGGATTTTTGTATCAAAACCGGTCATTTCTCTGGTCAAGCCATAAAAATTAGTTGGTTTATGAGGCGGTAAATGTAGGATAAACTGTACAAGAATAAGTGAGCTTGAACCCTAATTGTGGGGTAGGGGTTTGATCTTTCATTCACCGTACGATAAACCAACGAATTTAAACGACATGGAAAAATAAATAACCTTTTTTATTTCACAAAATTCGTACAAAAAGTTGTCACCTTCAGATTTTTTTGACAAAATGAAATATTTTCCTATCTTCCGGTCTAATTTTTTGTTTAGGAAAGATCACCAGTCGTAATTGATATCTGAATTTTTGAAAACCGTACAAAACCATTTGGCAAATCACCGCTCCCTATTTGGGTAATTGTTTTTCACTTTTCCAAGATTTCCACCTGCACCACCTACGACTTTATGCAAAAGGCTTGCACTATATTTCAGGACTATACAAGCCATACACTTTCGAGAGCTTTCTACCTGTTTTCTTGGCCATGTTGTGCAGGTTTTCAAGACTGTCTTTTTTTCTAAGACTGCGGTAGACATTATTAAAGATTATGAGGCGACAAATGAATTATTATGTTAGCCCTTAAAGCAAACTCTCCTGATTGTTTTCATAGATGGTGGGCGAGGTTCCGATCCTATTGAGTCAAATAAATTATTCGACACTTTTGAATAGTAATTCCGAAAACTTGGGTCACTTCAAACGTGATAACGTTTGGTATCTCCTAGGCAACAATTTCTTTTGTATTTAGAGAGCTGGGTACTCACCACAGCTGCACGGGATCCTATCAACATCACTTGTGGGACTCTGATTTCCTTATCTGACCTTGGACTTTCTCTTATTGCTTTTATTGGCCTGAATATCGATTACTCGTTGTGAATTATTTCGATCCGGTTGGTATCATTCTCCGCATATGGTACAAAAACTTCTTCCATTCACAGACTCATTTGGAATTGCCTTGGCATTTTCTTTTTTGAATTGTATTGCTCGTTCGAAAACGGTTTCGCTATACCCTTTGAGAGTATTTTTCAACGGATTGAGTTCTTCTAGAAGATTATCAGGTTTACAAATGCGTACGATCATCCCAACTGGTTGGTGGTTTGAGTTATAAACTAGTTTTCGTACGTCGGTTTCCTGTATACTTCATGACCAATGTGTCATCTTCACCTCTTTTCAATTTAAATTGTATTTTTGGGTTGAGGGAGTTCAGTTTTGCAAGAAATTTTTCTCCGGGATGCCGAGTCGGATTCAAAAAAAGTGTTTTTGTTTGGAATCATTGTATACAAGGAGATCACATCGAAACTTTCCTACTTCAACGTTTTCCGGATCTAATCCCTTATTTCTTTTATTTTTTCGATGAATATTTTTCTTGTGATCGGTTGCAATAGGGTCGTTAAGTATTTTCAACAACTCATAAATGAGTGAACTATTGAATTCACGATAGGTCTCAATGGTTCATTCTCTTTGTGGATTTTTGACGGGCCATATAGACTTGGTTGAAGGCTCTAGATTTTTTCCGAATTTTCAAAGAAGTCATTTCGTATTATCATCAAGACCCGATGAACGGACAAGATGATTCAGTATCCCTAAAATCGCGGTAGTCAGATTGCAATTCAGTTTGTAATGTGGTGATTTTCTTCTTGAACTCTCTAGTTTTCTTTGTAAGCAGGCAATTCAGATTATTCAGCGCCTTTCTTTCTACCTGTATAGACTTTAGGTAGTTTTGCGCTCATTAGGATCCTGGACTTTTCATTGCGAAAATCCTCAGCAATGTGGTTCAGCAAAGAACGATTCCCTAATTTATGGCAAACTTCTAGTATGGTGTACTTATCTTCTAGTAATGTTCACCACAGTTTTTCTGTCTTACTGAGACCATGAAATGGTCGATTGCCCCAGTCAAAATAATCGAAGTGGAAGGATGCAGATCTTTCAAATTCCGATGTGAGGAGATTCAACTATCAGAGTAGGTTTACAAATAATCAGACTAACCTAGAACCCATATTCCAACGTGATAAAAAGAATGGCGGAGAAAGAATTGATGCTGACTAGACATCGACTGGAAAACATGATGTTGAAAATAGACAGAATGTTTTGGCTATATTCAATGGTGGTTAGATAGAACCCATGATAATATATTGTAATAAATCAGAAGCCGGCCCTGACAGTGCTGCACGTGCCGAGCTCATGGCAACGGCAGATCAAGCGGTTAGATCAGACGCGAACATTCCT